>JANLJB010003202.1:0-10488 GCA_026212285.1 Bursera cuneata
TTTTTTTTTTTTTCTTTAATCTGTATATATTTGTCTTTCTGTTTTTGGAAATCTAGCTAGACTTTCAACAACTTTCCGAGAAGTGTTTTTTCTCTTCTTTTCAGCTTTCTCTCTAACACTCTGACCCACCATTTACTTCAACTCAGAGAGAGAACACAAAGAGAGAGAGAGAGCACTTCATTTGTTATTTCTTCATTTTTTTTGATTACCCATTTAGTTTTTTCTTCTTCTTGTTGTTTTCTTGTTAGTGGGTGCTTTTCAATTTTTTGTTTGTGTATGAGTATAGAATATATGATCTTGTGTTTATTAAGATTGCAGATGGATAGTAAGTTTAGCGGAGAAGCAAAAGGTCTGTTTTCTTGTAGCTTAATACAGTCTTTCTTTTCTAGTCTTCTTCAAATCAATAAATTTTCTATCCTTTCTTTAATCTTTTATGAAGTTGTTTTTTTTTTTTTAATTCAGATTTCTTGTTTTAATACTGAAGAAATCGCAAGGTGCTTTTAATGTTTTGGTTCTGAAGTCAATGAACGTGAAAACTATTTTTATTAGGAAGGAAAATGTTAGAAAAGTATGAATCTTTATGGAGTTTTAGACTGATGGGTATTTTAGATCTTCAAATCTAGTTGGTCTGTTGCTGTTTGAAAAGTTAAGAAGCAGAGAAGTAGTCTATTAGATCTTGAATTATTGCAAATCCTTGTAGGCTTTTCTTGGGGTGAATAAAAAGGCAAACTCGGGGTTTTAGGACTATAGTTGAAGTAGTTTCCTTTTCATTTTTTTTAATATATATATTTCTATATAAATGGATTAGAGAAATACACACTTTGGTGCAATGGTAAGGGCATTAACTCTTGGATTCTTGATTTGTTATCTTATTATCTGTGTTTCTGCCACTGATAATGAGTATCCAAGTTGTAATTGTGATGATGAGGGTCTTTTGAGTGTACAAACAATTCTTGATGTTCAAAAGGGGAGTGATTTCTTGATAGCAGTAGCCTATTTTTCGATACCCCTTGAGCTCCTTTACTTTGTTAGTTTCTCAAATGTACCATTCAAATGGGTCCTCGTTTTGTTTATAGCATTTATAGTCCTTTGTGGATTGACCCATTTGCTCAATGCATGGACTTTATATGGCCCTCACTCATTCCAGTTAATGCTATTCCTCACCGTTGCTAAATTCCTCACAGCCATGGTATCATGTGCAACTGCTATAACCCTTTTGACTTTGATCCCTCTCCTTCTGAAATGGAAAGTGAGGGAGCTTTTTTTGAAGCAAAATGTGATGGAATTAGGCCAAGAAGTTGGGATGATGAAGAAGCAGAAGGAAGCGAGTTGGCATGTTCGCATGCTAACACGAGAAATTAGGAAGTCGCTTGATAAACATACTATATTATACACCACTTTGGTTGAGCTTTCTAAGACCTTGGATTTACACAATTGTGCAGTTTGGATGCCAAATGAGAATAGAACGAAGATGAACCTCACCCATGAGTTAA
Source organism: Bursera cuneata (assembly GCA_026212285.1). NCBI lineage: Eukaryota > Viridiplantae > Streptophyta > Magnoliopsida > Sapindales > Burseraceae > Bursera > Bursera cuneata. Next base: position 1,494 of record JANLJB010003202.1, read on the forward strand.
GACCAAGCTCTTCAGATAATTTTCACTCTCCTATCCCGATAAATGATCCTGATGTGCTGGAGATAAGAGAGAGCAAAGGGGTCAGCATTTTGAGGCCAGATTCAGCACTTGGGATTGCAAGTGGTGGTGGTTCTGATGATTCAGGAGCTGTGGCAGCAATCCGGATGCCAATGCTTCATGTTTCAAACTTCAAAGGAGGGACACCAGAGTTGGTTGATACTTGTTATGCAATTCTTGTTTTGGTTCTTCCAGGTCCACTTTCTAGGGTTTGGAGCATGGAGGAAATTGAAATAGTGGAAGTGGTTGCTGATCAGGTAGCTGTAGCTCTTTCCCATGCCGCGGTTCTCGAAGAATCTCAGCTGATGAGGGAGAAACTAGCGGACCAAAATCGCGCATTGCAACAGGCTAAGGAGAATGCAATGATGGCTAGCCAAGCAAGAAACTCATTTCAGAAGGTGATGAGTCATGGGATGAGGAGACCAATGTACTCTATTATGGGCCTGCTTTCGATGTGTCATAATGAGAGTATGAGCTCTGAGCAGAAGATCATTGTTGACACCTTGGCTAAAACCAGTAATGTCCTTTCAACTTTGATTACCGATGTGATGGATATTTCAACTAAAGATGATGGAAGGTTTCCATTAGAGATGAGGCCCTTTGGACTGCATTCCATGCTAAAGGAAGCTTCTTGTCTTTCTAGGTTCTTGTCTGTCTACTACGGCTTTGGTTTTGAAGTAGATGTTCAAAGATCCTTGCCTGATCATGTTATAGGTGATGAGAAAAGGACTTTTCAATTGATTTTGCATATGGTAGGTTACCTATTAAGCGTCAATGATGGAGGGGGAACTGTTTTGTTTCGGGCTTGCTCAGAGAGTGGTAGTGAAGACAAGAATGATAAAATGTTGGTAATGAGGAGACCAAGTGTCCCAGATGACTATGTCTATATAAAGTTTGAAATTGAGATTAGAGAGGTTAAGTCTCAGTCGGATGGTTCTGTCGTAGCCAAGGTTTTGCCTGGCTGGAGGCACATCAGTAGAGAAATTAAGGAGGGCCTGAGTTTCAGCATGTGCAAAAGGCTTGTAAAGGTGAGTTTCCTGAACGTTTTCTCTTTAATTTATTTCCTGCCATTGAAGTTTTTGCATCATAAAATTTCTAGCTTACATGGAGCAGACATCCTATGTTGATGAACTATGGCATTTTGTTTCACTACAAATGGTAATGACTAATTTTGTGCATAAAATAGTCATTCAAAAGTGTGTTAAATAACAAAAATCCTGTTTCTTCGCTGCATTTCTGATGAATTTTTTGTCTTCTTTTTTCTGTAGTCAGTTAGGGTGTTTTGTGCCTGCATAGGCAATCAAAATTAGGGTGAAACCATTTTCTTTGCATTGATATTCATATATGCCCTTCTTTCATGGACTGGCTTATTTCTGCTATTTCTACTTCAGAAAATAGATTTTTTTTTTTTCAAAGCTATGTTTCTTACTCTCGGGGCATCATTATAATAATTTGGCCAAAGCATTTGGGATAGCTTTATACATTTCTTTTAGTTTATGTCTAAGTTTTAAAGGGTTATGTCTTTGGACTGGCCTTAAGGCAAGGCTCAAGGAAATGGTTAATTCTCATTCTTACGTTTATCACATGAATTGTACTGCCATAAAAAATGTTACATATATTGTGTAGATACAGTGTATGAAACTTAGAGCATCTTCCCAGCTTCTTATATAATTAGTTCATAAAATTATCTATGAAATGACTTGGAATGTAAATTTTTAACTTCACAAATCGCTTTTAAAGGTCTTTTTGTTATCATTGTATTTGACTTTGACTTGTTTAACACAAGAACATGTCGAGTTCGTTTGACCTATATATAACTTTAAAGTGATCAGATTAATAGTCTGTGAAGTCAATATGATCCAACTGATGTTAACCGTTTTAACCTGGGTAGTCCTAGAAGTAAAAACTCATACCAACTTAACCTTTGTAGTCCTATAAGTAACTCAATATTAAATACGCTTAATTCATAATTAGTTATCAAAAATGATATCTATGGTTAAGATTTAATAATATTATGTTTAACTTGTTTAGGAAACCTCAATGGTACCGAGGAAATTAATAAAGTAAAATGAATATGACACCTAGGCAGAGACATGATTAGCCTTGTCCCTTAAAAGCGAAATAAATAGAAAGATAGTTTGAAAAACAAGCAAGAGCATGATGCAGCAACTATATCAAAATAAACTGTTAAGAGAAAACATTCTAAGCATTAGGCAAAAATGATAAGGAGGAGAACCACAGCTATCATGAAGGAGAGGCAAGATGACATCAGGAGGGAGGGTCACCACAGAAACTAAGAATACAAAAGCGCAAGAAGGTTTGAACTAGGGCTGACCTTTAAACTGTAGCGTTCTCTTTTGCCTATTGGCAACATTCTCCGAAGAACTTTATGTACCTTAACATTGAAATATGTGCAACAATATTAAAGTATGTGCTCATTATGATACTAATTTTACCAATCTCTGACTTTTCTGTTGAATATTCATCTGCAGATGATGCAAGGTAATATATGGATATCATCAAATTCTCTGGGTTTTGCACAGAGAATGACACTTGTTCTCAGGTTTCAAATCCGACCATCATTTGGAAGAACACTATTTGCCCCTGTAAATTCCTCTGAGCAACCAAACTCCTGCCCTCATTTCAAAGGCCTTCGGGTAATACTAGCTGATGATGATGATGTAAACCGGACTGTGACAAAGAGGCTGCTAGAGAAGCTAGGTTGCGAAGTAACTGCTGTTTCATCTGGTTTTGAATGCCTTAGTGCTTTAAGTGTGGCTGTAAATTCTTTTAGAATTGTTGTTTTGGACCTTCACATGCCTGAAATGGATGGATTCGAAGTGGCAATGAGAATCCGGAAATTTAGAAGCCGAAGTTGGCCATTGATTATAGCTCTGACTGCAAGTGCGGAGGAAAATATATGGGAAAGATGTCTGCAAGCTGGAATGAATGGAGTGATTCGAAAACCTGTTCTCTTACGTGGGATGGCTGAAGAACTTCGGAGAGTCCTGCAACAAGCAGGTGAAAGGGTGTGAAGTGGAAGTTTCAAACATTTTCTTCTCTTTAATAGCTGATTTCAGGGGCCTTCAGTAAACGTGTTTACAAAATCCCAGCTTAGGGATGTTAAAATAGCATTCACAGCATCTGGTATACGAAATTGTAGCTGTTGAACTCCACTAACCATTTGGTTCATTAGGCTGCATTACTAGAGAAGAACTTATAGAGAAGAATATAACATCATGTAAGTTACTGTTTATGCCTAACTAATAGTAAAACTTTAATCTGCATTTCACTGAATAGAAGTTATACGAACTTGAAATCTTTTTTCTACTTGTTTGATCTGTTCTTATATCTGTCTTTATATTGTAAATTAAAGTTGAATTGTAAATTTTAGTGATTTATCTAAACGTCATACTTAGACTTTACACATTTGAATTACAAATTTCGTTAAAGCATGTATACAAACTTAGATCAGTCAGGAGATGGTTTTATTCATTAGTTTTTGGCCGAATTGTTGGATCAGTAATGTGATTACAGTGATGTTTCAACAATATATGAGATCAAGTTTGTAATATTCAATGTAAACAGCAACATTGATTAATGTTATCACTAGAATAACCAGATGGGTATTATAACAGTTCCCTATTTGGCTATTCCCTTGGGGAAGGGGCACACTGTGGATGTCACATCTGGGGTCTGTTCTACAGTAATTTCATTGCTAGATAAATCTAAAGGGTTCTATTGTGGACAAAAGGAACTGAGTTCCAATATTGTAATTTTTATAGGTCAAATATTTAATACAATTTCATGTTACATAGACAAGAATCTTTCTTTGATGTCGATTTACTTTTCATTCTACCTAATTAATTAAATTACTTGTTCTTTTATTGGCCGGATACATAGCACAAAAGACTTTTCGCTGTCTTTCCAGGTCGAGCCCATGTGGTATGAAAGAGTTCTTGGTCAACAGAGATGTGTAGAACAATTTTCCATGGCTGGCACTTACCTTGTCTTGAAGCAAAATTTCCAACTTTGAATTGAATGCCAATGTCCTTTCTTTGAAATGGAGTCTAAACTCCGAGGAAACGCCACGTCGGTTGTCCAACATTCGTTATTGGGCCGGGCTGGACAGTGAATTTTCTAGCCCACTGATAGTGGGCCTAGTCTAATCTTTTTGATTGGGCTGATCTGTGACATACATAAGCATCAGCCCACTTTAAGTACTCCCATCCTACTTAATTGCAAATAAACTTCAAGATAGATTTATAAATATGAAAAAAAAATTTAATAACTAGAAAGAATAATTATTATTTTATTTATTAATATATATATATATATATATTTTTTTTTTTTTACTTTTTATCTATCCCTTCCTACTTAACTGAGAATAAATTTTAAAATAAAATCTATAAATATGATAAAATTCTAATATATTGAAAAAATAATAGAAAAAATAATTTTATATCTTCAATTAGTTTTTATAACCTAACAGGTTATAAATTGATGTAAAAAAAAAATTATTAAATGAGTAATTATTATTTTATTTATTAAAAAATATATTTTTATTTTTAATTTTTTTAATCTATCCAATATATTTGTGGAATCTCAAATTGTAAATATTATGTTGTAAAAGTTGATTATAGAAATGAGGTTTTTGAAAATTGATCTATTTTTTTTAAAAATATTTAGCTAAAATGCCATGACCCAACATCTATGTATTGTAGAGGAAGCGATACAAAGAAAAAGAAAGATGAGCGTATGCACATCACCAGAGGCGGAAGGGTATCACTCAAAAGACTTTGAATGGGAAACCTTGAATCAAGAAATCGAAAACGAACCATCTCTTCAATACCACTTACTTCCATTTCATTCTTCTTCTCGAGTTCATTTTTCTGACGGTGATGCTGATGCGTGGAAAAGGTTTCACACCCGCCACTCCTCCGGCAAGTTCTTCAAGGTTCAAACTTCCTACCCTTTTCTTCCTTTGCAAATTGCTTCTGTTTTTAGTTTTCTGTATAAGGGTTGCTTTGGGTTAGCTTTCTGAACTCAATAATTTGAAAAACGTCTAATACTCTTATTCTGCTGATTGTATTACCCGTATTATTTGGAAATTGCTACTTTTGCTATACTTTTAATATGAATAGACAAGACAAGCCTGTAAATTTGTGTAAAAGAGTTCTCATTGAACTTTATCTTTTGAAATGCACGATATTTAAAAGCTGTAATGGAGTACTCAAATTTTCAAATGTTGCTGAGTTATCTCTTGCGTTGCAATTTCTTAAAGATTTGAGGTTTCAGCTTTTGGATACTAAAACGGTGCATGTGCAGGTTCCTGAATTGCATAGAAACTGGAAATGCTATTTCATTTTATCCTCTCGTGCTGGCTGAGTTTCCATTTATGGATGCAGGAGAGAAGGTATTTACTGAAAGAATTTCCAGAACTAGTTTCTTGTGGAGAATCTTCAAAGCTTTTGGAAGTGGGATGCGGTAATGGCAGTACTGTCCTTCCAATTCTACGGTAATATTAAGATTTGCCTGTCTATTAGATTTCTTTTCTTTTGTCTTTTGTGGGACAATGTCTATGATGTTTTGAATTATCAAGCCTTTGAACTGCAGTTGATTATCTTAGTCGTTTAATTGCGAATATGCTTAAATGAATTTTATTTTTTTGTGCATGCTCTGAATTGCATATCGAATTGTCTTGAAGCTGTGTTCCTAGAATTTTTGGTCAAATTTACCAATTAGACAACGATTGAGAGGGATTAGTTTTTAGGTAGAGTGTTACTGCCGGTAAACAATCATGGTAGCAAAATATCCAAGTGATAAATCAAATACTTTCTTTAATAAAATTTCAACCTCACTGAAGGCTCAGTTTGTAGAGCTTTTCAATTGGATGTCATGATGTTATCTGTGGTTAGGAAACATTTTTCATTTGAGAAACTGTACTAAATCTTATATTTGGCAGCTTTAGATTGTCCAAGAAGACTCCTTGATACCTCCTATCTGGGAATTTTGTCACATGGAAAGAATGTAACTATGTTCCTTGCTTGGTATTATTAAAAATATAATTTCATTTCAATGACATTGCTTCTCATTTGTTCCATTGTCAAATATCTAAACAAAATGCAGTAAGGAAATCAAATGAACTATAGTTTAATTTTGGAGAATGTCATAATTTTGATACGAGTCACATTCTTTTAACATTTATTCATCATCATTAAGACTGAAGATATGATTTTTTATTTTTGGTTTACTTGGACTAGTAGTACTACTGAAATGGTTCAGAGGAGCATAGCTGTATGCCACAGTTTTATGACCTCTTCGCACTGAGAAAATCATATGAAATATCTTTGTTTTTTGGTAGCTCATAAGCAATTTGATTATATTCATATTGCGCAAGCCTTTGGTGGAAGTTGCAAATTTGTTGGTGCAGGGATGCATAAGATGCAATTTAATGAAATCATGAAAGACAAATAGATTTACATTTTATCAGTGGAACAATAACAGAGAAGTTGTATGCTTTTCATCTGGTTAAAGCCTTCTGAAACATGCTTCAGGTTATTCTCTTAGTGTTCAGTTTGTCATCCTCACAAGTTCACGGCCATTGTTTTTTATTTTATTTGCAGGGGAAATGAGAATATTTTTGTATATGCTTGTGATTGTAGCTCTGAGATTCTTGAGAGAGCTAAAGAGTTTGTGGAGGCCACCAATATAGTGTCAGTGAAAAATCGTTTCCATGCATTCTATTGTGACTTTTCTGCAACTGGCTTTCCAGAGTGGTTAGACTACAATTCTTGCCAAGAAAGTTTTCAACAAAAGCAGCATGACTGCTCTTCCGGTTTCTAACCTGTTTCTATCACTTGTTCAATCTGTTATGTGATTTATATTTGCTTTGCCTATTATTTGAACTCAAGAAATCTGTTTGATTTTCAGATGTTAAAGAGAAAAATCAACCACATTTAACATGTTTGATGAGAGATAGTGGCTCAAGCATTGGCGGCGTCGACTATGTCACTTTGGTATGTTTTTTATTTGCCCAATAATTTGCATTCTGTAGTTTACAAGGCATCACAAGTCACATCAGCATGGTCTTCGAGCTTGATTTTTCCATGATTCTTGACACCCTGAGTATCTTCTGTATCCTATTCAGTTCTATTAAAAATTGTTTTCAAATATGATTAAATGGATATCAAATTGTGTCCCTTGTCTTGCATCAGATATTCACACTGTCAGCAGTACCACTCCAAAAAATGCCTACAGCCCTTTTAGAGTGCCACTCTGTATTGAAGCCTGGTGGGCTGCTCTTTTTTAGGGATTATGGTAATTGACCATTAACCTATGAAATTACTTTTGGAGTTAATTCAAAATGTTCGAACTAGCAGGTTCCTGAAATCTCAATTTCTGATTTCTTGCATGCTATTTTTGAGTTCAATTTATGATGAATGCAGGCCTATATGATATGACTATGCTGCGATTCCAGCCTGAACAAAGAGTGGGGTTCAGGGAGTACATGCGATCAGATGGAACTCGTTCTTATTTCTTCTCTACAGATACTGTCAGAAAACTCTTTGTGGATGCAGGCTTCATTGAGGTACGAAGTTGTTGCTGATAGGTTGTTGTAAACTGTAGTATATGTGATACTGCTGAATTGATGATAACTAAAATCAACAAATGTTATGTTCTTTTGCAATCATAATAATCATATTCTGCTCTTGATTCTTGATTGTGATAATTCCATTGACTTCTTATAACAATAGAAAGATTCAAAGTTCCTTTCAACTCAAATATACTCCACAGAGAAATGAATGAACTTACACCTTACTGCAAAATCTCAAAGTTTTTATTCGTTTATTCATATGTTTTCACTACTGCTTGTGCTGAATGTTGAACCACACATCTTGTTGCAGGTTGAACTTGACTATTGTTGTGTCAAGTCAGTCAATCGTCGAAATGGGAAGAGCATGCGAAGGGTTTGGGTTCATGGAAAGTTCCAAAAGCCAATGTGAAAGTTATACTGTTGAGACATCTATTGTTAAGGTACTTTTTTTTTAAGAGATACAAATTCTTTGTTTTTACCTTTTAGTTCTCTGTTAAAAACTGACCTAGTCTTGTCATATTATCCAAGAAAGTAGCCATTTTGCACAAGTTTTGGTTTCATTCTTAGATGGAACTTTTTGAATTCTGTTACCGAATGAAGAAACAAACAATCAAATTTTTTCTTCCTCTTTTTGTATTTTCCTTGTATCAGACTGTTACAAATGACTACTGATGTGAATGAAAGCAATTTCAGATTGTTCATTTTTGTCTTATATAGTTTTAAAACTTCGTAAATTGAAAAGTATACATCGAAATTATGGGAATACAAAATGATGCTAGGTACACAGATACCATAAACTTCACCCAAACATGAATAGACAGGCCTCCAGCTTATTCTGTTGCTGTTAGTGTCGTGCCTTTAGGACAATAACTTGTTATAGGACCTTTTAGGATCGTCATATGGTACTAGATCAATAACAACACCATAACAATGTTTTGGTAACGTATAACAATAATATTAGTGACATTCAACGGTAATTGGTCACATCTTAAATGTTATCAAAATATTGTCTCAGGATACCAGGATGTAATTCTTCTTCCGCTAACATTACCAGAATAACAATCTCCTTAGAGTACAAAGGAGCTACTCGGTTATTAGTTTATTAGGGTGAAAATGCTTAGTTTGATGGGCACCAAGTCCTCAGGATGCATTTAAGATTGATTCTATAGAAAGAGAAATTAATGCAGGCATCAGGAAAAAAGAAGACAAACCACACCATAAAATAAACTATCAACAATCCATTACTAATTCCTTGTATGAAAACCTATCTTGGAAGATTCTTCTTGTTATATAACTTATATTTTTAAGACAAGGCTAGAGCATTTAAAAAGAAAAAAATAG
>JANLJB010003202.1:25574-38197 GCA_026212285.1 Bursera cuneata
CCCTGTGGATTCGATACCTAAAGCTACGCTACAACAACCGCTTAGCCGAAGGTTAATTTTGAGCGTGATCAGTTGGATATGTCGAGAACTATTTAGGAGTGGGTGTAAGTCAAGATGAGACATGTCATTCCGCGTATATGGAGATGATGTCACACTGGATTTGATGGCGATAAATCATACACTAGCTAGCATTCAAGAGCGTGATAAGGATTGTCCTCAGTCACGGCTTGGAAATGAGAATCGCGCGTAATACAAGAATCCGAATTGTGCGTCGTTATTAGAAAAGACACATTCTATCCCTAGACCACGTGCGTGACATTTGACATAGGATTAAATTACATAGAACTACGCCTGACAAAGGTGGCACGGCTTTACGCGCACTTTCGGATAATTAGGGGGCACCGTGCTTTGCTAGAAGCCAACCATGCTTTGTAAATCATAAGGATCTGGAACTAGGTTTTGGACTTTTGGATTATTCGGGAAACATGATTTACGGTCAACATATCTGAAAGCCTAATGGGTCGTACTCCGATGATGCTCCAATGATGGATTGATACAGGAGTTACGAGAGTACACGTTTTCATCCGAGATGAATAGTGATTTTATGAATAGTATTTTACTATTTACATGGGCCTAAAATGAAATGAGCTTAAGTCTCAATGGGCCAATTTAGTGAATTGGATTACTAAAAAGAAATGGGCCTTGACTTTTAAATTGGATTGGATCCATTGACAAAGTTTGAAACTTTGTATTTTCACCCAAGCCCATTAGGCCCAAGGACAAAAGAGAGAGAGATCCAGCTAAGTGGACTTAGTTGGTATCGACCATTACTTGTTGGCTAAGCTTGGCTTGCCATTGGTTGATTTTACATGGCTTGAATTAATTAGGAATTAATTCATTATCTTGGTCCTAATTAATCCTAATTAATTAATTTTAATTATGGAATGCATTAAGTGTTGGACACTTACACCTAAGTAGGCAATGCATATATATGTGTTTTAATTATGCATTAAACACATCCTCTCTCATAAGTTAAAAGGCTTGGCCGAATTGCTCTCCCCTCTCCTCCATGTGATTTTGTTTCAAATTGCACATAATCTCTGGCAAGAATTCAATCAATCCAAATGGGTTTAGGGTACCAAGCCATTGGAAGATAGATTCAACAAAGGAGGTTGGCCAAAAGCTTGAAATCTTGGTGGATTTGTGCCTAAATTTTTGGAAATACCTAGCTAGGAGTATTATGAGTATTTCCACCATCAATCTTGACAAAATAACACTAATTGCATGATCTTGGGATATGAATCCAACAATTAGTGCTTGAAGGGTAGCCCAATTCCTACAATTATTCAGTCTAAAAGTATTATAGAAAGGTATTATCCCCAATACCTAATATAACAGAGTAATCTGCTTTATACTGGTGTTGAACCAAATCTCTACTCTTAAAATATTATAAAGATATTTATCCCTTATGTCTAGCCTCTCTCTCAACATACTAGATCTGATTCTCAACCACTATATTTCTAGGTCTATGTAGGGATCTTATAATCCTAATAGAAATAGAACTCATATTCATTATATAACTCAATTTTCTTATTTTTTCTACTTCTCCTACTTCTTATAGAAGTCAACTTGAATTAGAAGATGAGCCAAAATCCGAACAATCTTCATCTTGACGAGTATCCCATCTAAAGATCAATTTGCATGAACAGTGTCACACTTATATTATCACGTGAACAGTGTCCTGCATGAATAATATGCATAAGGAGAATTACTGTACAATCATGAAAACTCTACCAAAATTATTATTTGAGAATCACTCCACCTACAATTTGTGATCATTATAGCTCATCTGTGTTGTGTATACTCAATCTTGAAAAATAATCTTCTTCTAGTTTGCAACCTGAAGCTCTGATACCACTTGTTGAAAAAATCCTAGGTCGATGCTGACGGAGTACACTTTGATTAACGCGATATAATTTACAACCCAAACAACTAACACAAATTGGTAATATGTAAATAATAAATCACATCAACACCAACTTTATTCCATTATTGGTCTCCAAGTAAATAGTCCCAATGCCTACTACTGGTACCACTACATCATTTCCCATCTTCAAGACCCCAAAATCACCTAGTGTATAAGATGTGAAAAAATCCTTTCTTGAAGTCACATGAAAAGAGGCATCACTATCAATTACCCAACTTGTCTCATGACAAGTAACATTTATCAAATTATCATCATAAACAAGAACAAGATCATCTGAAGTAGTAGTAGCAACCTGATCATTATTTCCATGATATTTTTTCTCTTGCTTATTATTGTTAGTACCATTTTTTTTTCTTTCTTCTAGATATAACAATATTTCTTGATATATCCGGTCTTGCCACAATAATAGCACTCAAAATTTTTATACTTAGACTTTGACTTGCTTCAACTTTTATCTCTACCTTTTTCATTTTTATGTTTGCTTCTCCCCTATATTCTATAACAAGTAATTCAGATTGAGTTGAACCCTGAGATCTTCTTCTCATTTCTTCATTCAAAATACTACTTTTAACAAGTTCCAAAGTCACATTACCATTAGGAACAAAATTAACAAGTGAAACACAAAAGGTTTCCCAAGAATCAAGTAGAGTAGCAAGTATCTAAAGTCCTATAATCTCATTATTAAATTTTATGCCCATACCTAACAATTGATCAATGACTCCTTAAAAATCATTCAAATGATCAACCACAGAACGACTTTCTTTATATTTGAGTTGCATCATCTTTTTACGCAAAAACTGTTTGTTATTGCCGGTCTTTGAAGCATACAATTTTTCCAACTTATCCCACATAGTTCAAGCATATGATTCATTTTGAATATGATTATAAACATTCTCATCAACAAAATGCCAAATAAAAGAACAAACTTGCCTATGCTCAAATTCCCATTCCTCATCACCCATGGATTCAGGTTTTTAAGTAGCAAAAACAGACACATGTAAAGCTTTCACAAATAAAGATCCTTCATTTTACTACTCCACAACTGATAATTTGTACCATTCACATTTATCAATCTACTTGTGCTAATATCTATTTAATTATATTAGAAACAAATCAACCAGGCTCTGATACCACTTTGTTGGGAAAATAACTTGGCAAACAAATGAAGCTAATGCAACGGAAATGATCTTTCCCAATCAAATAACAATTAAAGGGCAAAATATCCAACAATCTTAACCAATATTTCTAGCAAAGATTAAATCCCCAAAAAAAGTTGCCAATAGCACAAGTAGTAAATCACACCAAATAGAGAACATACGATTTTAAAATGGAAAACCCCTCTGAATCGAAGGGTAAAAACCATAGGGCTTATAAAACCTGATCAAACAACTTTACTATGATTTGAGGCAAAATTATAGCAATCCAATTATCACAAAATGCTCACAAATTTAGAGCAAAACAGATTCTAAAGCATATTGGCAAGAATCACAATGAACTGAGAGAATTTACAAAGGATCTCATAAAATGTGACTACAATTCCGGCCACAAGATAGTGATCATTGGTGCTTTGAATCAAATCTCCACCATTAAATTGAAGAACTATGAATCCTGAATGTGCTATCAAAATTTCAACAAAATTGGACCACAAATGACCCTTGATCGGAAGTGTTGATGAAAACTGCTTAGAGAATTTTTCTCTCTCTCACACCATAGCCACTGCCTCCTCTCTATTTTTATTTTATTTTTCACCTACACGCAAACTGCAGCACTCTATGTTAGAGAAACTAACTGCCCTAATGGGCCAGGACTCATAGGCTGGACCCAATAGGATTTTCAGAAACAGAATTGGTTATTTGCATGTATGGATTTCAAGTTGTTAATGGCACCCATGTTGTTCATTCTTAAAGGTGAAAATGATCTAATTAAACTCATGGAAGAGTGATGAAACCAGGATTTAGGTCTTAGGATGGCCGTATATAAAACTAAAATAATTTTTTATTATATTTTTATAATGCATAAGAGAAATTAAAAACATAATAATTATTTTAAATTAATATATGCATCAACAATCTAGAATTTGATGCAATAATTATGTGAATATTGAAAATTATGAACATTGAAGGGCCACAATGATTTTTTTTATCACAAAAAGTCTAAAAGTTATGGGTTAGTTAAAACTTCTTAAGACCCTAGGAAACAAAAAGCTTATAAACACAAGGGTAATTTAAGAATTTATTAAGAATCTAAGGGGTTCTGGCCCTTAGGTCTAAACACAATTTCGTAATATATGTGAAGATAAGGAATAAGAGGTAAGCATGTGATCGTGTTTCATAATTATTTATTAGTGTGGATGGCATTTTGTGGCTTCCGTAAAAATACTAAAACACCTTTTCTATTCAACCAAGCTCTTAATATCAATAATCTTCATATGCCAAACTCCGAGATTAAATGATATCTTATTGAGAAGAGAGTGTGTCTCAGTAAAGATGTGAGTATGTGTGACCAAATTCACCTACCTTCTAAACCAAGTGGTTAAGGGTAATGAGTGGCTGGGCTGAGACATCAGTCTACCGAGAACATCAATCTCGGTAGGCTATTGAACTCTCTTGAACCATAATTCACTTCAACGCTTACCTTCTCCACGTAAAAATGAACTAGGATCAGACTTCCCCCAAGAGGCTTGTCTAGCCCAAAATCCTACCAAGATGGAACATTAACTCGGTGGGAGGCTAACATCTGTTTTGATTGTGATGACAGTCATGGGTAAGTAAGCACATGCCAGTTGCACCCTGGTCGAAATCGACGGATCTTCTATAAGATTTATGATCTTTTAGGATCATGCCACCTGGCCAAAATGGATGCATAGGGTTTAAGTCATGAAAAACGTAAGGCTATAAAAAGGAAACTATGGCCTAGAATCAGTTAATAACAAAATATCTGAGAACAAGCTAAGCCCCCTTTTACAAGCTCTCTTTCTATCTCCTTTGTTCCTAGTTACCACTATTCACCACCGTTTTTGTTCACCATTTCTAGCCCTCATCATCTTCATCTCTTCCTTTTGGTTATTACTGTCATACTCTCCTAACTCGCCATAACTAAACTCCTCTCAAACTGCTTGTCTTCACACAAAAAGCCATTCCCTTCCCTGTTAACTCCTAGAAATTGGTTATCACACACATAACTAGTGAGCTTGGTCTTAAACATACTCCACTAGTTTTCACCAATAGAAACTATCTTTTCATTGACTTGACCTTCAGAGTGTTATTGCTGGTGAAACACCCGACCACCTCTAATCTCATTTGTCTTTCTGCGGATTCAAACAGATATCAACACTTGACCCACATTTGTTATTCAGTTCACAACTTAGAATCCAAAAGGGAGAGAGGGCTTCTTAGAGTTGGCTTTTCCAAAGTAGAATTCACAGTCATATCTAATCTATCAGTAGTTTTTTGTGTTAGAAGTTATTAGGGTCTAGAAAAAGAGAGAAAATTTTTAAAGTTGACTTCTTTAGCCCAGGTTATCACTTATTCTGTCAAAAATGGTTAGAGCTCCACTTCGCATGAGACGCAAGTCACTCCCAAGCGAACTCATACCTTCTTTCAAGCCAACCAAGATCCTCCAACTGGTGTTACCTACCGAGCTCCACCCTCACCCATTTAGACAATGTTCTCATTTTCTTCTCTCCAGACTACTGAACTGTGAAGCCATCTCCTTACTGCGAGAACATTGGACCACTTCAACCAAGAAGCTTTTGTCAACCCATCTACAGCCTCCTTCTAAAGACATAATAATCATTTTCTCCAGTTCGGTATACATGTGTCATTCATACAATTGGTGCTATTTTCTGGCACCAACAATTGGTAATGATGAGGTAATATAAATCATCTTGAACCCAAGCTTTCTATTAAAGTTGAGAATAATTGTGGCTATCCCTATTTATTTTGAATTACTTAATATATTTAAGGAGTATGTTGTATAATGAATCTGAAAAACTTGCTTTGAAAAATGCATATAAAATGGTCTCTCTTAGGAAAGATGGCCCAATTGCTCTTCTTTCTTTTTGAATTTCGGTTTCTTTATTATTATTATTATTTTTTATTGTAGGAGTTATGTTAGTGTCTAAACTAAAAAACCATAAATCAGAGTGTCCTTTAAAAATGAATTTCATATAGTTTCAAATAAAAATATCCTAATTTTTAAATTGAAAGTGAGTTTTCAAAGCAAGAAATCTTGAAAAGCAAGGAAAAGGGCATTTTACAAATGATTTTGAAGTTTCTCAAAATGAAAATGCCAAATTGCAATCGAGAATGACATTTTTAAGAATAAAGTCAATGATTTCACTATTAATGGAATTGTTAAATCTACAAATGGCCAAAAGTAGTTGGAAAAGCTAGATGGGAGCAAAAATTGAAAGAGTAGTAAGTGATGAGATCTAATGACTGATTCAACACTTTAGACTTACTAATTAACTACCTAGCATGTTGACTGTGTTCTCTAACATGCCACTCAATGATGCTGAAACTTGCCTTGCATAAGTTTGCATCGAAAACTTATGAAGAGTTTTTAAGAATAAATTTAATGGGTTAATATCACGAACCACATTGAGGTTTGATTAATTGACACTCAAAAACAGAATTTTTTTTTTTTTTTCATTTTGATCAAAAACACCACAAAAAGGTTCAAGTAATGTATCTTGTTAATTTTTATATTTACACAAAATTAAAAAACTCTTGTACCCTCATAAATATATATTAATAAAATAAAAGCCATTATCCTCTCAAAATCCTTTTCCCCCTCCTTGTTCTACCTCACACAACTCTAAAACTAAAACTAACCCAGTTACACTATTTTCATCTTTAATCAAAGTCACAGAAATCACAAAACCCTAAAAATCCTAGATCAGAGAGACAAAAAATCATTAAACCTTAAATCTTTAATATCCTAAAATCCTAAATGAGAGAGAGAGAGGGTGGTGAGCAGTGATGAGGAGAGAGAGAGAGGGTGGCGAGTGGTGTTGAAGGAAAGGGAGAGGGAAAAGGTGTGTTTGCTGGGTTTCCATTTCTGATTAATTTTTGATTATTTGATTTTAAGTTTGTGATATAATAAAAGTTATTTTTGTGAAATTACTATTTTACCTTTTAAGTTAGGGTTTGAACTAACAGATTTTGTTAGATGATAAAAAAATGCAAACTTCTAAGGTAATTTTGATCAAAATGGTAAACTTTAATATTAAGTGTTAATTAATCAAACCTCAATGGTAGTTTGAGATATTAACCCAAAATTAATCTATTGTTCATGAAAAAAGTTTTGGAAAAATGTTGAAAATAGATTAGTTGGTTTTTTTTTTTGAATTTTATTTTTATTTTTTATTATATAACTAATTTCAATGTCAAACCATAATACTTTTAATTATCCACAATAAAAACGTAAGTTTGATAACTCAATACTTTACTCGACAATTATCTTGTATCGCTTAATAGCTCGACAACTGTCTAACTATTTTTCTATAACTAAAATTTTCAGAAGTACTTTCGCTTAAAATCGCCTTTGATTGGTTTTTGACGAACTATATATCTTCTTGTGTGAATTTGTTTTTGTTCTTATGATAATTCTTTATTTGTTTTTTATTTACCTTGTTCTTGTGTGTCAGAGGAAAATGTACAAGTACTTTAGTTGATAAAGATTAAAGTTTACTAGATTGACAAGGAAAAAAAAAACATATATATATTTGAAAAAGTTTGAGAGGTGAAGTATTTTACGATAGTGATTGAGCATGTCGATCATGAGTCAAGTACCATATGAGTCATGTCGATGTTGTCAAGTATTATTATTCTTAATAGTTGTAAATTTATTTTTCTTGATAATTTTTTCTAAGAAATAACTAAACCCCCAAAGGTTTAGTTAAATTACTAAAACCCCATGTCTTTCCAAAAATTTAACCAATCCACCATATTTTCCAAAATATAACAATTGATCCCCAACTACGGTTGATTGTTTATGATTTCATGAAAAATAAAAAGCTAGAGGTTTGAATCAATATTTGATTAGTCTTCTTTATACAAATCCAGTATCACTATAAAAACATTTATTGAAAATTGAAAAATGAATTGAAAATAAATTAAAAACTGATCAATTGATTCTCTTCATTTTCTTTCTTCCATCTTGGGGAAACCGATGAAACTTCCTTGGTTCTTTTCAAATTCTTCTCTCCATGGTTTTTTTTCTAGTATTCTATTCAAGTTAAACCTTCAAATTACCCAACGATACATCCTAACCAATTTGAGGGTTTTTTGGGTTATTGGAATTTCAATTCCTTCCTAAAAGAAGAATCCTTTACTATGAATGTCTTGTAACTAAGGGAGACAAAGTAGATGAAACGATAATGGATGAGGTCGGTATGTCCTTTGCTATAGGGATTTTTAATAAGACAAATTTAATATTAGTAATGGTTTTGTAATGACTGGCATTTAAAATGTGTAGACTTAGTAAATGCATTAATGGTATAAAATACAATCCCTAATTGTTTTCTAATTACTGTATCAATTGGCAGATTCGAAAGGCTTTAAGAATTTGAGAGCAATAACATAACTCTTTTCTCTCATTTTCATCCTCCAAATTTGGAGTTTCTTCAGTTACATCCCTTTCAATCTTGTCACACTTTACTTTACAGTTAGTTTACAACATGTTATTGCGAGGACTTTAATAGTTGGCAAGAACCTCTCGACTTTAGGTCGGAGCCCTTAATTTTGTGTCAAATACTTTTTATTTTTGGTTGGAGCCTATTGATTTTGGTCGGGGCCAATTTGAGTTTAGGCTTGAGCCATTTGATTTTTGGTTGCAGTCATTTGATTTGTGCCCGAAGACCACTAATTTTTGGCTGGAGCCAACTCGATTTTAGGTGGAGTCCTTTGATTTTTGGCAGAGCCAATTTGATTTTAGGTTGGTGCACTTTGATTTTTGGTTGGAGGCAATTCGATTTTAGGCCGGAGCCGCTTGATCTTTTATAACAAATAAAATTGCTAATGCATAATGAATATAAAAGCAAATAATAGATTATGACAAACTTTTGTAACAAATAAAAGGATGTGTTTGAGGAAATAAAATCGAGGCCCGTGTCACGTATAGTATCCCTAAAATAGATTCTTCTCACCGATATGTTTGAGGTATTTTACGAATTTGAATAAAATGTCCAATCTTTATCAAGCCAAAACCACTACTCTACCGAAGAGATTAGGAGAAGAAGGAGAATGTTTGTTTTGTGTTTAGATTGAACGAAGAAGGCCATTAAAGGAGCATTAAAGCCCAGGGGAAGTCTTGATCTTGTTGATATAATGTGAAGTGCAAGCTTCTTCCATCTTCTTGATTCATTCCTCGTCTTTACTCAACAATCCTTGAAAAATTTTGAAATCTTTTTGTCTTTCGTCTTCAATTGGCATGTTCTTCAGATGCTTACTTGCTATGTGAACGTTGTTGCCTTTTCTATTTAAGAAGCAGGCAAGAATTTCCTTTTCCATCAATTCTCTTATCCGTCAAAGGACTTGGAACAAGTCTTGAAGATCTTTTATTAGCATGAGGTTTTATTTACTCTATAAATAATGTGCTTCTGTTACGATATTTGATTCATTCATGCTTGAAATTCTTTTAGTTGATTTTGCAAGGTATTTGTAGTTTGCTAATCTTGTTGGAACTTCAGCTGCAAACTCATCACTTATTCTTGTAACGAAAGTTTAGAATCAACATGGATGGATGTAGGCTCTTCGTAACTTTTCTTTCTTTGTTGAAATATAAAACATGTGGCTTCTTCCCTTCTTCAACTATGCTTCAAATCTTGATAAAAAATTTTCGGAGGGAATATAAGATTTTACCAGCTTTATCATTGGCTCGCTCTCAAAGATAGCATCAATTATTAAGGGTAAAAAAGTTGATCCTTGCTTTTGTGTTTATGGTCTACCTTCTTGATTTTGTGCTTGTGATTAGCCTTAGAGGGTTACCGGGAGGTTGCTGGAGCGCCTATCAAATGTTGTTGCCTATCCTCTTACATTGGCCCTCTGTACTTTGTTTTAGAATTTGCCATTTATTATTTGCATGTTACATATTCACTTTAGTGATTGACATCTAGCTAGCAGGTGTCACTAATATAAGTAAACTAATTAATTAATTACAAAAAATTTATCACTTATATCGCGTTACTCATATTATTTTTTTGTGCATAAGTTATTTCTAATATTATTATACCCAACATTACTCCCTCCTTAATCCTTTAAACTGCCACACTAGAGACGTTTAAAGGAGTAATTCAAGGATAAGCTTGCATCATTAAAAAGATATCTATGAATTTTATCTCAAAAAGTTCTCTCTCTCTTATACCAAATAACTTTATTGCTCTCAATTTTTGCTAGTTTTTATACTTATAATTAAATATAGATAAATTCGACACTTTATAGTTTGTGGAATCTCAAGAGTTGTAGCATTACAATGGCCTATAATTTAGTGGAAAACAGATGTATAATTTTTTTTGTTAAGAACTTGGATTAAAAATCTTTTCACTACACCTTATCATCTGCAAGGTAAGAGACAAGCTAAGATTTATGTTGATGCTAGAAATCAGTACCAGCATTAACAAAGTAACATGTGGATGAAGGACTTGGGAGGGACAATTGCACCCTTTTGAGAATTTGAGGAGGTTTGATAAATGGCGATTACCTATTGGAGATCGGTGAATCTTTTTCCTCTGTCACAATCATAATCTTCTCCTATCAGAAAAAGGGATGGCCATAAAGCAAGTTTAAGGTTGGTGGCAACTTTTTCAAGTTTCTCACAGTTAGGCTTTTTCTTGATCTAGTCGATGGCCCAATTAACATACGTCTCTGTCTATTCTAAGGATGGTGATAAAGGATGTAAGATCAACGTACATCGTCCGTATTGGCACTCAATAAACTAGAGTGAAGCTCTGCATAGAAAACACATAGTTAGTAGGTCGCCGAGTGTTTCACTGGAAATAACTCTCCGACAATCAAGTTAGTTAGAGGTTCAACTATCAGGGTGAAATGGTTGAATGATTTCCTGTCCTAAGTTGTTTGATAGTCCTGAAATAGGTTAGGAAGATCATGTTTGTTGACCAATATAATGGATAAAACAACCATTAATGACTTAAGCAAGTTTAAGAAGAGGAAACAATGATTCTTACTTGTTGGGAGTAGGATTAAGGATCTATGGCAACGTGATTAATTATTTGTATGTGGATCTTTCCCTGGTTTTGATATAACACATATTTATATCTGTTTGGAGAGGATGAAAAACTAGAAATAATGTCATTGCTTATTTAGAGATGGTTTGTCCCCTTTGGCCATCCAATGTGGCTCCTTATATATTTTCATTCAAAAATGATGTAGACCTTTCGGTAAACCTTTTGGGGATGTGATGCTCCAATCGAGGTAACTGAAATGACTTCAACAATGCATTTTCTGGAGTCATTACGCCACCCTGCTTATGGTGTCTGATTCTCTTCGGTAGAATAACTTCTAGATGGAGGTTTCCTTGCTATTCCTGAAGTAGGTGTCCCTCTATATTGGTAGACAAGAGTTGCTCACCATTACGAACTCGGTTGGACATGAGGGTGTTTCCAGTCATTTTGTAAGACCCAAGATACCATTGACAATTTAAAATCGAATTATTATCAGTACCTTAAAGAAAAGGGTGGAAAATATCGACGGGTGATGGGCAGATGAACTATCAATGGCACTATAAACATATCATACGACCAAAAGAGAACCGACTAGAGAAACACATCTTTCATTAGCTTTGGCATTGTTAAAGATGACAAGATATCACCAAAATGATATATCTTATCATGATCAGCATGTAAAGAAATAGAGTTTCCAAGAAGAGAGTCTAGTATTAAGAAAAACAATTCACAATAGCCAATAACCTGGAAGTATAAAAGTTTTTAAGCCATGTTGATCTCAACCAACATTTTAAAAAAAATTTTAAAGTCTTGTTTTTCTCAGGTAATTTTTTTTTTTTTTTAAGTTTTAGGTTATATTATTTTCAGGAAAGCAAATATCTACTTATAAATATATGTCTTATTATTTTGGAAAAAAGAAAGAAGAGTTGTCGTCTCATAAATATATTTGTATTAGCTTCCTTAGAATCTTTTTTTTTTTTCCATATAACACTTTATCAATGAAGGTTAAAGTAGCTTCTATCAATTTGGAAGGGAAAGCTATTCAATGATAAAATTGGTTTGAATTTTGCCATTATGTTTCTTACTTGGGATGAATTTATAGAAAGGGTGGCTCATCGGGCACTTACTAAAGGAATGGCAAGAATAGGGTTCTATAAAGTAGGGGCGGCAACACCAGGGTTTTTGAAACTTTAGGTCGTATTCTTCATAGCTTTGAGAGGTTTTTCTTGCTTTGTCGTAATCACTGTTGTTTGTTGCATATGAATGTTTCATATTAAATGAATTAACGATTTAGGTTTCCTATATATGCCAGGGGTAGAAAAGAAATTTCATATTACTTTTAGTCAAATTATAAATACGATAAAACCTAATCCTATATATCCCTACGTGTATATCACATTTTAAACCTATTTGTTTCATGATTAGCACTTAAAAGTGTACATTTATTATGAG
>JANLJB010003203.1:0-13112 GCA_026212285.1 Bursera cuneata
AGTCTAGACTATATGCCTTGGATGCCTAAAACCTTTTTATGATCTCGTAAAAAATATTTTTGAGTGTACAGGTGAACAATGCAGGTATTGGTGGAGCTACACTACACTCTGATGCATTTGTAAGAGCCTCTGAACTTTCTGGTGGTTGGGTAAGTATGTAATTATATAATCATATTAAACTTAAACTGAGTTACCATACCAAAGGAAAAGGAAGAAATATAATTTAATAACACCTATGTTTTGATCTGCAGTTTGTTTAAGTTATTTTGGAGTTTATTTGAACACATACAAAAAGGTCATATTGACATAATTTCTAGGAAAGTGAGGTATAGATTTTTGAAGTATAAATATAGCTCATCTTGCGGAAGTTCAATGCGTGCCCCTGTATCTCTTCTGAACATCTTTATATGAAACCTCAGATATTGCATTAGAACCTTAATTCTTCCTCAATGTTGATGCTGATTTTCCTTCTTTGAGGGTGGTCTAAATCTGAAGCTTTCTTGAAATGTCCAAAGAGGGGATTAAGTTTCTTTTTGCTGATGCAGCCAAAGGGAGAGTATGCCAATTGGAATGAACTTACCTCTCAAACTTTTGAGACGGCAGAAGAATGCCTGAATACAAACTACTATGGTGCAAAAAGAATGGTGGAAGCGTTTGTTCCACTCCTTCAATTATCTGATTCGGCGAGGATTGTCAATGTTTCTTCTCTGCTAGGATTGTTACGGGTAAATTAAAGAACCTTAACCTCCCTTATACTTGATTATAACTACAAGGTCCGTATATCCAAAACTGAAGTTGTTGCTTTCTGCTTGCCAGCATATACCTAGTGAATGGGCTAAAGGAGTGCTAAAAGATGTTGAAAGGCTTACAGAAGAGATAATTGATTGAACAGGTTTCTCAAGGATTTCAAAGAGGGATCTTTAGAGAAAGAAGGTTGGCCAACATATCTGTCTGCATACATTCTCTCAAAAGCAGCGATGAATGCATACACAAGGATTCTTGCCAAGAGGTACCCAGCTTTCATGGTGAATTGTGTTTGCCCAGGGTACGTCAAAACAGACATCACTTGCAATACTGGCCTCCTAACAGCTGCTGAAGGTGCAGAGAGTCCTGTGAGGTTGGCTCTTCTGCCTCATGGCGGGCCTTCCGGCCTTTCATATAGTCGAAATGAATGTTTTTCCTTTGAATGAAAATTATGTATGAAACATTGGATCAAACGAACAAAAGAAACAACAACTTATGTGATTCACTCAATTGGACTAGGGCAACAAAATTGCAGTAAAAATTATCAAAGGAGAACATGAATACAACCATCCAATAATAATCTTCCAAACTCTCATCCGCTATAAAGATTTTTCACTCTATGAAAGCTTTCTATGAAGGCTATCTAACCCTCCCTTTGAATCTCTTAGACTCTAATGCACACAAAAAATGCTCTGTACTCAACATTGGTAAGATTTTGAATCAAATAGGCTTAACTACTCTTACTATGAGGCAGTTTGGGTTGCTATTGCTGCGAAAATATACACTTATTTTCACAGCAACAACAACTCAAAGTGTTTTGGATTGCTTCTTGAGTTGCTGTAAGAATAAATTAATTTTACAAAAGACTCTAAAAGCGTGGAACCTTATGCTTTTGGAGATCGGTTTTTGCTTTTGAAATAAAAAATATCAAAATTATCCTTAGAAACAAATATATTTTAATTATAAATTAAACATAATTATTTAGTTATATTTTTATTATTTGATGCTTTATTATATTAAGCATGATTTTTACACTAAACAAGTTGATTAGAAAAATAGATTATTTTAATTATTTTAATCAATTATCATTATTTATTGAATTAAATAAATGTATATTCTAATTATAAATGTATAATTTATTTTATATGTATTTATTTGAAATATTTTATAAATTTTAAACTATCTTATAAATCAATATGCCTCTTTTAGAATTATAATATTAACTTAATTTTTTTGTTTTGACATAAATCAAACAAATAATTTAAACTATACGATTCATACATTTTTACTTTAATTAAAATTTTAAAATATTATTATTTATATAAAACATTACTATAAATTAGTTATATACAGATTATTAAAAATAATTCAATAAAAAGGAATTAATTATATAAAATATCAATAACTAAAATTACAAAGAAATAATACGTATCTCTATTTTAGTAATTTTTATGTATAATATTTCAAAACACCTCTGCTTTTAAAAAACAAACCATTTCACTCTGGTCAATGTCAGAGTGTCTTTCTCTCCTCTCCAACAATGTCAGAAGTATCAAAGAGGTAATTAAATTAATAATATCTAAGCTTCCTTCAGACTTTCTAATATCACACTCTATACAACACTAACCACATCTCCTCTCACCCTCTCTGCTGTCTCAGGTTTCCTGTTGTTACCGGAGGAAACAACGGTATTAGCTTTGAAATATGCAGCAATTAGCTTCAAACGGGGTCAAAGTGGTGCTCACAGCGAAAGATGAGAAGAAAGGTCTTGAAGCTGCTCAAGGAATCACAGACCACTCTCTCTCTGATCTTGTGTTGTTTCACAAACTCGATGTCACAGACCCTGCTAGCGTTTCTTCTGCATCAAACTTCATCAGTATCCAATTCGGGAAGCTTGATATCTTGGTATGGTAATACTGTTATTACACCCAATTTTTTTGTTCTGAACAAATTAATCTTCAAACTTACTTTTGCGATTACATGAAACCTTCACAATTCTCTTGGTAAATTTCTTTAATTTAATNAACAAAGTTTTATTATGAGAGAAGTTGAAGTTTCTGATGAGTAAAGTTGGGATGTCGGGGATGCAGGTGAACAATGCGGGAATTCTTGGAGCCATGCAGACCATATTGATGGTATGGTGTTGTATTATAAAAGTTTTTTAAAAATTAAGGTATATTATATAAATTTATTGAAGTAATCTTAATTTTAATAATAGATTACTTTATTATTGTCATAATAGATGTGGACGTAGGCTTGTAATGGAATCATTATTTATTATTGTCATAGTAGATGTGGACGAAGGCTTGTAATCAAATCACTATAATTTTTACGTGTTTTTCCTCTTTTTTCACCTTTAATTCTCGTTAATTGGACAACAGACCTGATGCTTTCTCAAATGCTGTTCAACTTGCTGGTGATTGGGTAGGTTCTTCCTTACTAAAGAATGTTACAAAAGGAAAAAAACGCACGTTGTAAACTCTGTACATGAGGGCGAATCTCATACCTCAGCGAATAATGCAGAGGAAATGTCTTAGTATAGTGGTTGACATGCCATACCATTGTGGATGAATCTATATAATATGCTATATTGAGTTTATATAATTTGGTTATTCAGCCACAAGGTGAGCATGTCAAATGGGATGAAATTGTAACGCAAACCTTTGAGATGGCACAAGAATGCCTGGATACAAACTACTGTGGAGCAAAAAGAATGGTGGAAGCGCTTGTTCCCCTCCTTCAATTATCTGATTCACCAAGAATCGTCAATGTNTTCCTCTTCTCTGGGATTGTTATGGGTAAATTGAAGGATCTGGAAGAGGGTTCGTTAGAAAAAGAAGGTTGGCCAACATATATGTCCGGATGCGTTCTCTCAAAAGCAGCCATGAATGCACACACAAGAATTCCGGCCAAGAAGTTCCCGGCTTTCATGGTGAATTGTGTTTCCCGGGGTTCGTCAAATCTGACATAAATTGCAATATTGGCTTCACGACTGCTGGTGAAGGAGCTGAGAGTTCTGTTAGGGCGGCTCTACTGCCCCATGGCGGGCCTTCTGGCCTCTACTTCAATTCTCCTAATCAAGTGTCATCTTTTGAATGAAAATGATCCCGACCCTCCAAGCTAGTGATGAAGATAAGCCCAAATAGTCTGGACAATGTATGCCGAATAAATTATGAATTTCCGAGTGGATTTGATGTCGAANATAATAACATCCTTTAATTTGTCTTATGTTTTGGTTCTTTTTTTAAGTGAATAGCTGAATATTACAAATTAATTTTCGATATCGACTAAGAACAATGAATCATTGGGCTGTTAATTTTAGAAACATGACATCCCTGAATATAAAGTTGAATAATAATTTTAATAATAAAGTCATAATATAACATGGCTCTTTCAAAATTAATTCGGAAGTGGGCAGCGCCAGAGTCACCCCCATTTCTAAACTAGTGGGCGACATGCAAAATATAATTACTGATATTATTGACCATAAACCGAATAAAATAAGGTAAGATGAAGTACTACGGAGAATTAATAACTCAAGGCACATGGTTTTGGTAGTCGGAATCGTATCAACTTGCTCAATTATATATTCTTTGTCGTTGCATATTGCAATTTTTTCTTCACCTCAATAAAAAATTTTAATTAATAGTTTAAGATTATGACTCTTTTCTTAATTCAAGTTAACTCCTACAATAAATAAGAAAAATAAAAGGAATAAAAGGAATGAACCCATAAAATTATAAATCCAAGCCTAACTCAATTAAAGAAAACTAGTTATCACAGTTAAGGATTGTTTGAACTTATAAAATGGCCAAACTTTAATCAACGTAGAAAAATACTCAACAGTAATGAATCAATCGTCTCTTTTACCACCTTTCTTTTACTGTTATTTGCTAATTATATATGTTTTCTGATTTTTCAATGCAGGAGACACAAACACAATACACATACCGATACCTTTTCCAACACTAGTTTATTTCTCGTACGATACAAACAAGGTCGGCTAGGTGGTCCCAGTTTCTTCTCTTTTTAAATTCATGGGAAGCAGCTAGCCTTGTTATCCTCCAACTGACAAATTCCATATCTTAGGTTCTCTTACTATTCAATTTCTTATAAGCTCTAGAGTTCAGAATCAATGGCAGAAGAAACGAACAAGTGGGGTTTTTTTTTTTCCCTATTTTCTGGTGTAATTACACTTTTACATAACATTTAATTATTATCTAAGTTCACATACTGTTGGTGCATTTTAATATTTAATTCATTTCTGTATTCAGGTATGCAGTTGTTACAGGAGCAAATAAGGGCATAGAATTTGAAATTTGTGGGCAATTAGCTTCAAATGGGATCACAGTGGTGTTGACAGCCAGAGATGATAAGAGGGGTCTTGAAGCTGTTGAAAAACTGAAAAAGTCTGGCTTTGATCATGTTGACTTTAATCAGCTTGATGTGGCCGACCCTGCTAGTATTAGCTCTCTAGCGGATTTCATCAGAACTCAATTTGGAAAGCTTGATATTTTGGTATCATTGAAAATCAGTTTCTTGAAACTTTCACCATGCTTCACAAACTTTGTTCATTACTTTATTTTTTCAGATTTATGAGAATTGTACTTGGACTTCTTGGCACGTAAACAATGCTGGGGTTGGTGGAACAGTCTTAGCAGAGGCTTATGCGGATACTTTTGCAGCTTTTATTAAGGTACCTTCACATATTGCCACAAATTTATGACCAATTCGGGTCGGATTTTAATTCATCAAACTCTATTATTGTTTGATCCAGCAATAAGATGAGTTCTTCTGTAAAAAATGCAGGAAGGTGTGCCTATCAAAAGGAATGAATTAATGATTCAATCTTATCAGTTGGCTGAAGAATGCGTTAAAATAAATTACTATGGCCCCAAAAGAATGTATGAAGCACTTATTCCACTCCTCCAGTTATCCGATTCACCAAGAATTGTTAATGTTTCTTCCACCATGGGAAAGTTGCAGGTACCAATTTGATAAAATTACTTGAAGAACTAAATGCTTTTGTCTTTTCTTTTCAAGGAAAGAAGAGTCTTCTTTTGAGCGAAGATGAGCCGCTCCGAGTTCCATGTATGAAAGTTCAACCCAATATATGTTGAAAACTAAATGCTTTTTCTTTGTATTGTTATTTATATATGATAATAAATTTGCAATTTGTTTCATATGCTTCTGTCTATATATTCTGCAGTGTCATCTCATTCTCGTATTGTCCAAATTTGCATGCTCTCACATTCAACCGGAGACTCCTTATTTATCATAAAGCTCACCATTTGTCTTCAGAGAAACAAAGGTGTACGTACCATTAGTCTATATTGCACCCTTATTTCCAACTTTAAGATTTCTGTAAATTAACTTCCAGTAGGCGGACGTTCTTCACTTCTAGAACCAAATTACATGCGCAGGCTGGATTTACAAAAAAAAATTTGTCACTTTCTTTAATTGTTCTAGTATTCTTATTGGTGCGGTAAAAATTTGCCTACCCTTTAGGCATTGAGAAGAGGAAGTGGCACATCTGTGATTGATATTTGCATACTCCATGGTATTTCCACCTTCTCCGTAGCTGATATTCATAGATTCCGCAACACGTGTTGTTGGGCCAATTGGCTCAATTGCAACTGTTACCGAAGGTTTTAATAAGCATGTACGAGGGCTTCTTGAACTCTTCGTAAGAAATAATTAAAATCATTTTTGTTTAAAGAGTAAACTTTTAAAGATTTGATAATAAATGAAAGTTTAATATTTATAAATGGTGAAAATCATTCATGATTTAAATTATTTTCGAAGTCTTTCAAGTGAAACTTATTGACCATATTTCCGAATTGATATATTTTTGCTAAATAATTGAATGTTACACACTTACACTTACTCGATGTCTACTAAGAAAGAATAATAAAACAGCTTAAAAACATATCATGAAGCGATTACGTGGATTCTCGTTCTCCAATGAAATTTATAGAGCTAGAGAATAGGCATACGCGAAGGGGCCACTATCACTGTATAACTAGTCAAATCGTTTGTTTGACGTATCGTTTAATGCAACTATGATCTGTTCTTGTTTGTGATAATAGACGTTGTGGGAATTCTAGATTGATCTGGTTAAAGATTCTTTATTTGTAAAAGTTGGAAGCCCTGGTTTGTCTGTTTTTGCAGGTTGCTTACTCCTAATAATCCAGATAGACAAAGTGGCTAAATCGTCCAAATAATTTAATTATTTTGTCTCTAACTTCGTGTCCTCACTTATAGTCACAAGTTCCATATCTAACTTCCTTCACTAATTTTCACACAATTCAAGGTTCAAGACTTCACCATTCATGGCAGAAGAAACGAAGAGGTGATTTTTCTTTCCTTTCTTCTTATGTTTGTATCTCATTGAACTTTTTAAACAACTTCTATTCTCCATATTCAGGTATGCAGTTGTTACAGGAGCCAATAAGGGGATCGGATTTGAAATATGTAGGCAATTAGCTTCAAATGGGATAATTGTGGTGTTAACGGCCAGAGACGAGAAGAGGGGTCTCGAAGCTGTTGAAAAACTGAAAGAGTCTGGCTATGATAACGTGGTCTTTCATCAGCTTGATGTGGCCGACCCTGCTAGCGTTGCTTCTCTGGCAGATTTCATCGGAACTCAATTTGGCAAGCTTGATATTTTGGTATCACTAAAAAAAAATAAATATCCTGAAACTTGGATTATTTACTACTATTTGTATTTGTTTTTTAAGTTGAGTTATCTTTTTTAATCAATACCAAATGGTTAATTTTATTGATCTTAAATATTTACTACATCTACTGAATAGTTTTGAAATGAATCAGAAATATCCGACTTCTGGCAGGTGAACAATGCTGGGATTCGTGGAGTCACAGTTGATAAAGATGCTGTTTCCGGTTATGTTAAGGTACTCTTTGTGTATATATGTGATTTGTTGTATTAATTGCCCCAAACTCAGGATGAATCGTAATAGGAAGCAAGTAAATAACATGGGTGATTCTATTATCTGTCTTCTCCAAATTGATGTCTTTGTGAAGGTTCAAATTCCAAAGGTGAATGACATTGTAACGATTTTCACATTAATTTATTTTTCTTTTTATTAATAAACAATTTAGAAGTTATCTGTTCTTCATATTGCAGACTAGCATCAAAGTTTATTTCTTGCAAGACCCTTTGTTATTATATTCAATGTCGATACGGAAATACTGCATAATGAATCCACCAGTAAGATCAAATTTTTCCGTGATGATGCAGGAAGGAGTACCAGTCAAATGGAGTGAAATAATGACTCAGAGTGCTGAGCTAGCTGAACAATGCTTTAAAACAAACTACTATGGCGCCAAAAGGATGTGTGAAGCACTTATTCCCCTTCTCCAGTCATCCAATTCACCAATTATTGTAAATGTTTCTTCAGCCATGGGAAAGTTAAAGGTATAAAAACCAGTTTTATAGCCCGTAACTTGTTGGTAACAGAATTTTGTTAATGCTATTGGTTTCTCAATTAGTTGAATTGGAAACATTTGTTCAGAACGTAAAGAATGAATGGGCCAAAGGAGTGCTAAGTGATGCCGAAAGCCTTACAGAAGAGAGAGTAGATGAGGTGTTGAACGAGTATCTGAACAATTATAAAGAAGGTTCACTAGAAACCAACGGCTGGCCTGCTTTTATGTCTGCTTATATTTTATCAAAAGCAGCCATGAATGCCTATACGAGGATCCTGGCCAAGAAGTACCCGAACTTCTGCATCAATTGCGTTTGCCCCGGCTATGTCAAAACAGATATGAACGACAATACTGGAATATTAAGTGTTGAGGAAGGTGCTGAAAGTTGTGTGAGGTTGGCACTGCTGCCCAATGGCAGTCCTTCTGGGCTATTCTTTTCACAGAAAGAAGAGTCCTCTTTTGATTGAACCTGGTCCATTTCTACTCCTACGTAGCTTGTCAATCCCCTATATTGTCTGTATTCTACTCTGAAAATAAATAAGACTAAATGAAATACTTGACTGCAGTATTTCTTCAATGAATAGATTTTAACTACTTTTCCCATTTGATTTCTAATAAATTAAACTTTTGATAGATAAATCATTGAAATTCATTAATTAATTCCGCCTAAGCTTCTCTTCTTTCGCCCCGGGTTTGGGGTTATTAGCCTGTGAGCTGTGATTTAAGCCACTGGTGCCATGTCTATGACTACAGTAGAGTAGAGGATATTCCTCACAATTTTTTTTCACTAATAATAATAACAATGATATGGGGTCAGACTCTTTAATATTTTTCATAAATTTTTAAGACGTAATCATGTCATTCTTAAATGTTGAAAAGATTTGATACTATACTTACAAATTGAGAGAAAATCTGATATGAAACAAAGCTCATTATGTTGAACTAGTACAACAACTTAATGCTAGATAGATATTACATAAATACATGTAGAGATTTTGGCACAATCGAAAAAATCATTATTTCGATCGCCCCTCGAAGAAAACTAATCATTCTTGTCATTGGTATATAAAGTCGGCATTATTTTCCTGTAAATTTTTGATTTTATAAGTCTGTTTATCATTGGAGATTGCTTTAAACAACATGCGGCATGGCCATATACATACAGGAAAAAATTAAAAATAAAAATAATCGTTAATGTTTCTTCATCCATAAAAATAAAAAACATATATATATAAGAAATTAACCTACAAAAAATCAAATAAATTGTGTTTTTTTATTTCTTTCTTTACTGGGGGCCTGCACTTAGTCAGGTCTAGCCGCCTAGCCTTCTGTACTTACCCAGCCCCTGGTTTGGGGTAAGTGGCTTGTGACCTCTTATGTCTATAGAATACGAAATGGTATAAATTAGTCCTAACAATGTCCTATTTTTCTTTATTGACGGCATGCAAAATTTACAAGTAGCTTGTCCTCTAATAGTTACATTGCACCCTGCTGCTTTTGAGGTATATTGACTGGCTCCATCAGTTTCAAACCTCAAGGAGGATATTATATTACCTCAGAATCTTCTTTTAAAAAAAGAAGTAGATTTGGGGACCGGGCTCTCTGGCATTTCCCATAATTTTTTTATTAAACAAGGGGCAATCATGTCACTCTAAGGTGTTGAAAAGATACTTATATTAAGAGATTTTGGACTATTAGAGAAGCACTGTCTCATCCTTATCTAAAACTAATCGTTCTTGTTCAATCGTCAATAGAAGTTGGTATCATTTCCTAGTAAAATTTTGATTTTATGTCGGTTATGTGATATGAGATTCCAACTACTTATCATTGGCTATTGTCAGAGATGCCTTTGAACAATATTAGACATGTGCATACAAACAATTTTGCCTAAAAGGTTTTCTGCTATATAAACTGAAGCCTCTCGCTCTGTCATCCCGCAATTCTACACTTCTGAGGCAAGTTCCAAATTTGAAAAACGATGGCTGAAGCAACAAAGAGGTGCCTCCATATTTTCTTCTTTCATGTTATTTCCACGTTAGCACTCATAACGTCCTCACTTTTCCCTTTTTTGTTTTTTGTTTTTTTTTTTTTGGTTCGTTTGCAGATATGCAGTTGTAACAGGGGCAAATAAGGGGATCGGATTTGGAGTATGTAAGCAGTTAGCTTCACATGGGATCATTGTGGTGCTAACTGCTAGAGATGTGAAGAGAGGACTTGAAGCTGTTGAAAAACTGAGAGACTTTGGTCTCGCTGATTATGTGGTTTTTCATCAGCTTGATGTGGTAGACCCTGATAGTATAGCTACTCTAGCAACTTTCATCAAAAACCAATTTGGAAAACTTGATATCTTGGTATGATTATACATCTTCATTTGCTCCATTTTTTTGTATTAAAGTTGTTTGACTTGGCATGTTTCGTGCTAATTGTGGTGGAAGTGAAAAGAAACTTTATTTTCATACGCCATATGAATCCTGCAACAAACACTGAATTGTACATGAATTTCCTTATCCCTGATCAGAAACTAGACATAAACAGCACCAGTTTATATATGATTTGAATTTGCTGATGACAAGTGTATAATATCTTGACATAAGATAGGAACAATTTCTAATTCAAAAAGAACACTATAGTTAAACCGGAAGCTGCAATATCTTCCACATCTTTTTGTTGTTGCTTCTGTCACCTTTTTTCCAATTTGGAGCTGTTTTTTCTTTAATATACGCTATTTAATATTGTTAATTTATGGTAAGATGGATGAGACATCTTGAAATTGTGCATGGCAGGTGAATAATGCAGGAGTTGGTGGAAGCATATTGAATCTTGATGTTTTAAGAGCGTCAGGTACTTCTGAGGTCAGTTTTCAATTTATTACTTGTGTCTTAGCGTTATACTAAAGACAATTTCGTAGAGTTCTTAGCGATTAACAATCATGGTTAGATTGTATCTATTATTTGGTTTGAGATTGTTGTTAATGTCATTCCTGATAGAAGTAAGGAGAAAACATAAGTACTATCATAGGGTGGGGATACCTATCAGATGCTGTTTAGCTTTATATGGAGGTAAATTTAATCACTCGGACAATTGACGTATACAGAATGGGAAAGTTGATTGGATAAATGCACTGACTGAGACTTACGAGTTAGCTGAAGAATGCCTGAAAATAAACTATTATGGTGCCAAAACAACATGCGAAGCGCTTATTCCGCTTCTCCAGCTCTCCGATTCACCAAAGATTGTCAACGTCTCCTCTGCCTCAGGAAAGCTAACGGTAATAATAAAATTTATCAGAACTCTTCCTAAAAATAAAATAATTTACCCTGGTAACAACTGGTTCGATGCTGCATAAATTGAACTTGATAACATACCAGATAAAACTGGCAATCATTTCTTGTCATCCTATTTCAGAACATACCGGATGGATGGCCAAAGGGAGTTTTAAGTGATGCTGGAAACCTCACAGAGGAGAGATTAGACGAATTATTACGTGAGTTTCTGAAAGATTTCAAAGAGGGTTCATTAGCAGCCAAGGGTTGGCCTCCCAAACTCTCTGCCTATCATGTTTCGAAAGCTGCCCTAAATGCCTACACAAGGATTCTGGCCAAGATGCACCAGAGTTTCCGCATCAATTGTGTCTGCCCTGGATTTGTCAAAACAGATATGAATCACAATATGGGCCCCTTGACCATCGAAGAAGGTGCAGAAAGTCTTGTGAGATTAGCTTTACTGCCCAACGATGGTCCTTCTGGTCTCTACTTCATCCGCAAAGAAGAATCACCTTTCTGATTGAACCAACATCAACATGTACACGCTCTGATATTCATGCTTTTTTCCTCATCTACCTGATTAATAACATCTCTCCTACTTTGATGGGGTACAGTTATTTCAAAACAATTTAGTAATTTCCTCCGAGGAAGCAACTGTTTGAAATTTGGATTTTATCTTGCATTCAGTCTCAATGGATCGGAAAGAGTTTATGGTAGATCTCTATCAATATGAAAATGATCTAGTTCTGGTTCGTGGGAATTTATCAATTTTATTTTCTAAACTCCTTTGATTTATACGCAAACAACACTGCCATTAAATGAACTTTTGGCTGATAACGAATTGAGATAATTTTTGGGATATTGAAGGATACATAGAGAAAAAAAAAAATAGTTTTTAAAATCTAATGGTGGATACTTTTAAAAAAATGGATAGAAAGTTCAATTTCTTGAGTGCAGATAATCCCACCCATCATAATTTCATACTTATAATCTAAAAGTTAATCGTTATTGTTCAATAGTTTATAAAGTCTGTTATCATTTTTCCAGGAAAATACAATTTTGACTTCTTAATTCTTTTACTAATATTCGACGCTTATTTATTATTCTTGCCAAACCCTAGTCAAAGATGCCTTTATTCCCGTGCATACAGACAGTTTTGCCTAAATGGTTTTCTGATATATAAACCGATGAAAGTTGATACTTCTGTCGTTCCTAAATTCTCCCACCTCTGAGGAAAGTTCCAAATCGACCAACAATGGCAGAAGCAACGAAGACGTGCCTCCTTATCTTCTTCTTTCACGTTACCTCACATAAATATTGACACTCATGACTTCCTCAATTTTCCCTTCTTCCAGGTATGCAGTTGTAACAGGGGCGAATAAGGGGATCGGATTTGGAGAGTGTAAGCAGTTGGCTTCACAAGGAATCATTGTGGTGTTAACTGCTAGAGATGTGAGGAGAGGACTTGAAGCTGTTGAAAAACTGAGAGAGTTTGGTCTCTCTGATTATGTGGTTTTTCATTAGCTTGATGTGGTAGACCCTGCTAGTATAGCTACTCTAGCAACTTCCATCAAAAACCAATTTGGAAAGCTTGATATCTTGGTGTAATTATATATCTTTTTCTTGGTTGTATTAAAAGTGTTTGCCTTGGCATAT
>JANLJB010003206.1:0-36151 GCA_026212285.1 Bursera cuneata
ATATTATAAGAGACAAAATATTTTAACGGAATGCTCGCTCTATTAATACAAAAGTGAATTAAGAAAAAGGACAACAAGATGTCAAATATCTTGTGATGAGAGCATTCAGCAGCCGGCTACTGCTGTAACAACGAAAAAGGAAACGAGGATTAAGTTCAATACTGCTTACTGATTTCTAAGCTTGATTACACATTAATTACTAGAAGCGAAATGAAGCAGAGTCAGACAGGTGGATAGATAAGCTGTTCGTTTCGTCATTAAAGGTTTCTGAACTCTTTGTCATGGCCTCTTTAATGCACTGGTCAACTGCATGTGCACATGCCTAACCTACTGATTAATATGTAGGTACGTCATTAGACACAAAGACCTAGTAGATGTTACAGATAGTCACACAGAAATCACCGTACAAGTTTGGGAATAAAATGCAAACTGATCGATCTAAAAGCAAAGCCGCCCAAAATCAGGCTATTATATAAGTGTCCATGCATTTATGTGAACTGCGATCCGGTAAAATGAAATTATATTCTACTCATTTGTGATTTAAATTATCTGCATTTGTCATATTTCATTTGTAAGGTATTGCTCGGATTAACCACAAGTTTTTTTTGAAGAGCAGCTAACATTCCTATCTGCAGGGTCAAACTATTTGCCTTGCACTGTATGAGTTGATAACTTGATCATTTGCATTCGAATTATTTTTCAAGATGTTTTGTACTTTTCAATAGAAAAGTATTTTAGTAAAGGAATTATCTAGTTCGTCGTTTTATGATTTTGAGCCTACCATGAAAATGAAAGCGGATGAGACAAGGACAACCGGTATAATTGAAGCCATTCTTTATGATAAGGAGGCACCATCCAGTCACATTAATAATTATTGCAATTATTTACCTGCGAGTCTCTGTCTCTCTTCTATTTGGGAATAATCTTAATTAATTTTAATTGTATATTATAATTATATACAGGTGATCAAGCTAGCTACAAGAAATTAATTATTAAGCTTATAAGCTTAGTCTTTGTTTGTTGTGTGACTGAAACTCTAGTACTTCAGCACTCAACTCACCAAACAGAACAGCTATATGTATCCTCTTCCAATCATTCAATTCTTCATATATATATATATATATATATATATATATATATGTTTGTGTGTGTGTGTATGTACATCGCTTTGCAACTGAAAGCTAGCTTTAATCTTTTTCTCATCATCATGGCAATTAGCTTATCTTTCATTTTTGGTTTGTTAGGTAATAAAGGAATAGGTTTCTGGTCTCTATGGCATATTATACTCATGAGCAAAACAATTGATATGTTGTTTGAATTGACGCAAAGATTAATGAGTAATATTTATATTTTTTCGTTGTATTGTTTCAGGCAATATAACGACCGGCCTGCTCTACCTTTCTCCTGTGTAAGTGATGGTCTCATATCAATTGGCTTTCCTATTCTGCAGATTTTAAGAGCTTGAGTGCGCAGAAAATGGTTTCATGATTTCATCTCTGTTGTATCTTCCAGGAAAACCTTCTGGCATATAGTTCAGCGTAGGTCAACCGAGGAGTTTGAGAGTCTTCCTTACATATGCAAATTGTTGAACGCATACTATTGGGTTTGGTATGGTGTTGTCAAGCCTAACAGCGTCATTGTGGCCACCGTTAATGGTTTTGGTGTTGTCTTGGAGATAATTTATGTTATCATATTTCTAATATTGGCTCCTCCAAGGATGAGAGTTAAGTTTTAGTTTAAAATTCAGAAGTGTACATCCATGTTAACCATATATGATTTTTCGTATATGATATGATATGCATATTTCAGGCTAAAACAGCTATACTCGCTGTAATTCTGGATGTGGCGTTCCCTCTTGCGGCAGTCTTAATTACTCAATTGATGTTCGACAGACATGTCCAAATCAAGGTTTCAGGGTTCTTATCCTTGTGTTTCAGCATGGTCGCCTATGGTTCACCTCTTTCAGCCATGGTAAGAAATACTAACAATTCTAGTTGTAGATCTATGAAAAATTAAGTAATAGATATGTCCATTCTTACAGAACCTTTCTTTGGCTCCATTTGACATCTCTAATTTATTGAATCAATCCCATATTATACAGAAAACTGTGGTGGAGACTAAGAGTGTGGAGTACATGCCTTTCCTTCTCTCTTTTACCCTTTTCATAAACGGAGCCGTTTGGACTGTCTATGCTGTGATCACGAAAGATCTTTTCATAGGAGTAAGTTGTTAATTAATTATAATACTTTTATATCATATACCGATCCTAATCTGTCATCACAACACAAACTTATATATGATCTCAATCGTGCATGCATGCACATGGTATACACAGCTGCCAAATGGGACTGGGTTTGGTCTTGGCGCAGCTCAATTGGTGCTCTATGCAATATATTGGAAACCCAAGTCATCCAACAGAAGTTCATCAAACGATTTGGAGGATAGGTGGCAGCACGAACGCCTTATTTCGGCCGACACCACTGGAAAGTCCGAAGAGTGAAGGCCGCCAGCTGTGACCAAACGCCACTCATGAATTATATTCTGCACCCCATAAGAATATGTAGTACTTTTTATATTTTTATTTTAATAAATCTTATTTTAGATATATTATGATATTTAAAAAAATTAAGTTTTATTAAATATAATATTTTTATTAAAATTTAATATCATGATATCTTACTTATAACTTCAAAAACAACTTATAAATAATATAAAAATTTAATAAATTATTACTTGATTATATTAAAAGTTAAAATTGAAATAGGAAATTTTAGTAAAAAATAAATAAATAAGTAATTTTTTTTAAAGATAATTTTATTAACAAGTCATAAGACTCAAATTTTTTCTTTTTAAATATTCATAGTTAGTTTAATTTTATCAAATATTTATTGATTATTTCGATAGACAGATATATAACTCCACTTATTTAATRGTTTYTTCATAATTGACTTATATAAATATAGATTATATATTTAATTTTATGTAATTATATTATTTTAGATATGAAGGTCAATATGACTTTTTTTTTTAAGTTCCACAATATTTATTTTAAAATTTAATAGTTTATAAATTTTGTTATATTTTTTCTTGAAATTATAGAAATATATCTATTTAAATTTATTAGAAAATTTTATTTTTCATTTACTTTTTACTAAATTTTTTAATTTTAATTTTAACATTTGATATAATTAAATATTAATTTATTTTTTTATATTATTTATAAGTTATTTTTAAATTCTTAAACAAGATATCATGATATTAAATTTTAATAAAAAAAATTAAAATTTTAAAATAGCAAAAATTATCTAAAAGGATTTATCAAAATAAGGATATAAAAGATATTGTACATTTTTAAAGAGTATGTATATAATTTTTTTTTTTTTTTATCAACAAGAGTTAAGTTTTGAAGATTTGTATTAATTTTATATTTAGGTCAGATATTGATATTGATATCGAGGGGGACAAGCAAAGTTTTTCGTGGCCGGGAGTCACTGTCCCTTGGTTGATGACATTTAATTTATCTGATCTCATCAACTGCCAGTCAACAAATTCTTCCATTTGTTTTCGTTTTCGAGGTCATTTCTAACGCCTTTTGCACACCTATCAGTCATGGCGTTAGACTTAATATCGCTAGACAGCTGAGGGAGGCATAGACTGGAAGAAGAGCAATCACTCACCTATTTGATTGTTGTCGTTATAATTTAATGTAAATCGTAGGAAGAGTTTTTTTTTATGCCGGAACCATGATGGCAGTGGGCCACGAGGAGAGTCATGGGAGAAGAGAAATCAAGAGAGAAATGAAAGGGAAATTGGTGAGAAAGAGAATGAAAATCTTCTCATTAATCGTGCATAGAAAATTGTACACACAAGCACCTATTTCAGACAATTACAATTTGACAATTTTTCTGGAATCACTGTTTAATTTCAGGCTTCTAGAATCACTGTTTAATTGCATACTTATACAATCATTGTTCAATTTCAGACTTCCAGAAGTGGAATCTACGATATATTATAACAGTTATATCATTTATGTACTATTTTGAAGTTTTTATCAAATTATTCAGGTCAGGGCGCAGACAAGTGGGATTTTAAAGAAAATTATAAATTTCTAGGATGTCTTATCTTATAGTATATATCAACATTCAAAATCTATAAAAAAAAAAAAAAAAAAATACAATAATTGCGGTTGGAGAGGTAGAATCCAAATCTCCTTAAACGAAATGAGTAATTATATATCTACAACCTCATTTATACAACCTCACATATCATAAAGTTATTATATGAATTATTTATTAAAAATGTAATATTCTAAGTCGTTTAAAAATGATAAATTAAAAACATGTTAAATACCATATGAGTTCTTTAAATTATTAGAGATTTTTTAGGTTATAAAGTTTGACAACAAAACTGTAACAGATTTTGTGTTCAAAGTGGATAATATCTGATAGTGGATCAAGATATTATAAATGGTATCAAAGTTTATATCAATCGAAAGTGTGTGGACCTTTAAAATAGCCTAAGAAGGGTGTGCCAACAAGAATATTGGGTCCAAAAGAGGGATAATGGACATCCTCGCATTACTTGAAAAAAATTAGTATAAATAAGTTAAATATCATGTGAACTCCTTAAATTATTAAAATTATGACAGACTTTGTATCCACAGCGGATAATATCCAATCATGGATCTCAGGTTGTTAAAAAAAATCTTTATTTTATTTTTTATTTTTACCCATCCAATGAATTTATGTCACCTTAAATTTATGAATTGGGCTGCAAAAGTTAGTTATCAACATACGTCTTATAGTGTCTAATAGTATTTGACATCAAAGACTCGACAACCGGTGACATCCGATATACATTTGATAGCGTCTAGTAGTATTCGACATCAGAGACTCGACAGCTGGTAACATCCAATAGTTTAATATTTGATAATCGATAGTGTGTGACAGTTGTCGTTTGTCGGATATCTTACAACCGATAGTTTCTCTCTCTAGTGTCAAATGACAAATAGATTGTGGCGTCAAAATTTTCAAAAGTGGGTCATTTTTTAGTGAGATCGCCTAATTTTGATTATATTTGCAAGGAACCCAAATGAAATTAGTAAGATTTCATAGAAATTGCATATTTTAAAAGTTGGTAACATTTCAATCTCCAAACGTTATGTATTTTAACGGAAGGGCAATTTTGATTGTGAACCCTAAAAATTAAGGCTCCATATGGTTTAGAAGGCCCAAACGATTTCATAGCTGGCCCAACCCAATAAAAATTAAAGTATCAATCAACGAAACATTTGATTGTGGTTAGCACCTACACCTAATTAAACCATTTAAGTCAAATATTCATAGAAGTCAACAAAAAGCATCCTTTGACTCATGTTTCGTTTTAATATTGTATGTTAAACGAAAATCAGTTTCAAAAAATCATGGATTTTTTTCTTAAATTTTTTTAAAATCATAAAAAAAATATCTTTATTTTACGGTAATGGGGGATTAAAAGTCAGAATACTTTTTTTGTGGAAATTCTTCGATGATACTCGAAGATATGCTCAGAATTTCACAAAAAGGATTAACAAACTTAAGCAATGGTTTATCAGTATACGTGGTCGAGAAATGACAAGACTGAAGTGTAGTTTACTAATTATTTGAAACAGTACTGGGATAATATGGATAATTAATTTGAAAAACCTGACCAAACCCAATTCATTAATTAATTTGCTGTCGAAGCCTGCGTACAAGCAAAGATGCAGTTGACGTTTATTTAATTGACTGAAGGAAATTGAAAGTGAATGGTGTTGATAAATTTCATAGTTTTAATCACTATTTTAATGAAGTAGTTCATCTATACACGATCATGTCACACTCACACACCAAATTCTTGTTAGAGGCATCAGGAGATGGATATTTCCTCTTTAAAAAATATGTATTATTCCGAAATTCTAATCAGAAACTGTTGAGAGGATGAAGTACTGCGAAAGTTCTTGATAAAATGTCCTCAGGATTCAAGTCTCTCTTTAATTATTACACCACTGCTAGCTGTGAGCACTTTTTATATTAATCTTAACAATTAACTCTGTCATTTTCGATTTCATTTGGTAACCCAACATACTGATTTACGAATCCAAATTATTACTTCATGAGAATACAATTAAGTACCGAAAGCCAGCTGATAATAAAATTAAAATCAGCTATTGTATAGTCGATGAATCTTGCTAATTAAGTCCAAGCATCACTGGCATGGTGCTTTTGTTAATTATTATATTCTCTTTCAATACTTGATTAGTCCTATCTTATGACTTTAAGAATAACAAAGCCAGAAGAAAGTAGAGAATACATGTCATCTGGTTGTTGGATGATTCAAAACTCAAAATTGGGAGCCAAGGAGAATCACACCCTTAAATTTCCTTTGAATTCCAAGCTTTTCCTAGGCATGGCAACCCCGAGTTTCTGTGTTGGAGTAATAGGTAATACACAGCAAGTTCATCATTTGATCTCCATGTGGGCCTGCAAAGTTTTCATGTATATATCAAACTTATTAATTTGCTTATTTTGATTCTTAATTTCAGGCAACATCGTCACAGCCTTACTCTTTCTTTCACCGGTGTAAGTAATAAGATCAATCTGTGCTGCTGTTTAATATTCAGGATATATCAATAAGCAAGCTAAGTTTGAGTTAATAAATTTGTCTTATATTTCGCAGCAAAACTTTCAGGAGGATTGTTCAGAACCGATCAACCGAGGATTTTGAGAGCCTGCCTTACGTTTGCGCGTTACTGAACTCAATTTTATGGATATACTACGGCCTCACAAAGTCGGGAGAGATTCTCGTGGTCACTGTAAATATATTTGGTTTTGCAGCTGAGGTTGTTTACATAACCCTATTTCTAGTTTTTGCACCTCCAAGAATGAGGGTAAGTCGTTGACTACAAATATCCTGAATTTAGGTGATCAATCCCGATTATTGTAATATATGTTTGAATATGATTTGGTATATATTTTTAGGCCAAGACTGCATGGCTGATTGGTTTCTTGAATGTGGGGTTTCCAGCAGCGGCAATATTGATGATCGAACTGCTGTTGCATGGAGAAATGCAGATTGATGTATTAGGGTTCATATGTGCAGGCCTCACTATTTTGACTTATGGTTCACCTCTTGCAGCTATGGTGAGATATTTTCTGCACCAAATTGAATTAAATTTATAAATATATATATATGGTTATCAGTTGTTAATTATTATTATTTATAAATATGCATAGAAAACAGTGGTGACCACCAGAAGCGTGGAGTATATGCCTTTCTTTCTCTCAGTATTCGTTCTCTTAAGCAGCGGGATTTGGACTTTCTACGCTGTGCTCAAGAAAGATTTGTTCCTTATAGTAAGTCTCTTATTTATTTAATTTAATTAACAACCGTAAAGGTATTTATTTATTTATTTTATTATTATTATTGTTTTATAGGTACCAAATGGAGCTGGGTTTGTTTTAGGAGGATTTCAGCTCCTGCTCTATGCCATTTTCAGGAAACCCAGAACATTTTTATCAGATCATGACACAGAAGATGGATGGCAAAGCCAGCAGCATTACCTCTTATCAAGAGATCTAAACCATCAAAACAACTCATCATCATGATATGATATTGAAAGAAGATGAACATGTGTATATATAATTTATAAATCACATGTATTATTCTATAAGAGGAATAATCAAAATATTCTTTACTTTGTGAGAAATACAAAGTTATGAACATTGGGCTCATGAGGTTTGACTGGAATTGTTAATATTAATTGCTGTACATTCTTCCAAATCATCTATATATTTTGATTAAAATTTTAATACTTGTTAACTAAATATCAAAATAAAATATTTTCTTTTTTATTTTATAATTTTTTTAAAATAAATGTTTATTAAAATTAAAATAACTTTTATAATTTAAATAATTTTTTAAAGTTTATAGTTAATTTTTTCTGGTCCAACATGGAACCACAGATGAATTATGTATTATCTAATCCTATTTCATCTCATCTCATCATATCCATTTTAAATTTAAATAAGAATAAAATTATAATCAAAATATATAATATAGATAATTATTAGTAATTGAAAGGGTGTCCTTGCCAAAACTTTCATTTTTCAAATATATTTTTCCTAAACTTTCTAACCTTATATTTCTCTTTATCTCATTTTTTTTCCTATTTTCTCTAATTTTCTCCCTAAACTAACAAATCAAAATTCATTAATAAAGTTAATTTAAACTTAAATCTTGACTTCCATTCAAGATATATTTAGGTTTAAAAAGCACTCCCTCTTGACAAAATTTTTCTTAAAAATATTTCGTATATAAACTTTTAGAAGAAAGAATAGAATTCAAATTTTGAAAGTAATAATTTTTTTTTTTAATTTTATTAATGACGTTAAGAACCAACTAACTAATTGCGTGGCATTTCACCCCTAACCACAAACTCGTTGATTGATTTTTAAACATCAGTCGGTTTGGAGCTCCACTTAATTTCACGGAAGCTTCGTCAAGTCACTGATAGATCACCCCAAGTTTGAGTCGAATTTATATGAAATTATTAATTAATATTCTAAAAATAAATAATTATAGGAAGATTAATACTGTTACCAGTAAAGACAATTCAAATCCTCAAGTCATTTTTTAGAGGCCCACATAAGCCAGCAGACAATGCAAGCCTGTCATATTCTGCTCAGCCCGGCCCAATCACCAAATGGTATTAACATCACGGGGCAGAGCCACGGCCTTAGGGGGACTTTCGCTTCGTTTTCTTTCAACTACCGTTCCATTCCAAGACAAACAGATACCTCATAGAGAGAAGAAAAAAATCAAGCAATCTATACCCACCAAAGACCAACCAAAGCAGAGATGGCTTCTTCTTCATTCTTCACTGAAAGTTCTAAACTTTCACAAACGATTATTTGTCTTTTTCTTGTTTTGATCACTTCTTCGCCCTCCTTTGTTGCCTCACAGACGAACTCAGTTTACGAGAAGCCGACCGCCTATGAAATGCTCAAAACTTTCGACTTTCCTATTGGTATCCTTCCCGAAGGAGTTCTTGACTACGATCTTGATTCCCCAACAGGTAAATTCTCTGCCTTTTTGACCGGTACTTGCAGTTTCTCGCTTGAAGGATCGTACCAGCTCA
Organism: Bursera cuneata; assembly: GCA_026212285.1. Taxonomy (NCBI): domain Eukaryota; kingdom Viridiplantae; phylum Streptophyta; class Magnoliopsida; order Sapindales; family Burseraceae; genus Bursera; species Bursera cuneata. Next base: position 9,158 of record JANLJB010003206.1, read on the forward strand.
AGTACAAGCAGACCATTAAAGGGTACATTTCACAAGGAAAGCTTTCCAAGCTGGAAGGTGTAAGTGTGAAGCTTTTTTTCATGTGGGTTGATATCGTTGAGGTTACAAGACATGATGATAATCTTGAATTCTCTGTTGGGATTGCTGGTGCTGGCTTTCCTATTGATAATTTTGAGGAGTGTCCCCAATGTGGATGTGGATTGAATTGCGGTAGTCAGAAACTTAAGAAGCTTAGGACAAATCTAACTGTTTCTTCTTCTTAGCAAGAAAATTGTTTTTTTCTTAGGAGTTAAGAATTCTGGATGGATTTGTGTTTAATTGTGATTATTGAATGGGATTTTTTATTTCGAAAAATTGTTGAATTTGTGAAATAATTTGTCTGGATTGTTAGATTCATTTTTAGTTGTTTATCAATGCGTACAGATAGCACTGTTTTTATACTTTTTAGGGTCATAAAAGATCAAATAATATAACTAAATATTGGGAGACTTCTCATTACAGTTTTATGTAATCTATGATGAGAACTTTTTACTTTTATTATCACCAGACTTGTCTGAGACTTGTTTTTATATTTATTTGTCAAATTTGAAGTTGTATAAGTTTTCATTCTAAAAACTTTTTGTAAAAGTAATGAAATTAAGAATTCAAGTTGTATAGTATTTGTGACACCGAAGTACAGAAGTGTTTTCCATCTACATTCCACTGTACTCTTTAGCAAATATCATGTTAAATTGATTTAGAATGATGACTTGGTAATATATTCGGAACAAATGTATGTGTTTTCCTGTTACTAGTAAACAGAAGAAGAGAGGCATTGCTCTAGAATTTGGACAAATTGCTACTTTTTTCTCGGAGTTACCTGATGGAGGATATCAGATATGTTATATGAAGTATGTGTTCCTTGATCTCTTGTTGATTGTATTTATGGAATGACGTTTTCAATGGTCAATAACACAATGACTTGGGATGAAAATAGCTGCTGCTGTAGCTTCTATAATGTGTGTTTGTTTTGATTGTCTATACTATTGTGGATGAAAGTAGAATGGTGTTCTTCTGACCTTTTTCTGTTTTAATGTATATTCTGTTTTACCTTTTTTCCAAGTGTGGTAAGTAGCTGAGATGTATCATCATCCAAGCAGATTGCAAGAAAAGACATTAAAGCTGGTAGAATTCATCTGGAAAAAGAAATAATAATAAAAGCCTCTTCTTCGTATGGTTGGTCATAATTGCTAAAGATGAGCAGGGTTGATTACATTGGGGAGCTAATTGATCTCCATGATACCAGGAAAACCAGCTTAGGTTCTTAGACGACTAAAAAAATTTTAGGAGTAGGATTTTTTCTCTGCTAGGTATTGAATTTGTTATAGATTGTTACTTGTTTTTTGCACAACTACTTTCAGGATCTACTGACTGAAAAAGAAATGCCTGTAAATGCGCTCATAGTATTGCAGATGCAAAACTTTTTCATATCAGAGTCATGTAGTTGTTAACAAATAAAATTATTCATATTGATGCCGAAGAATTAATGTAGATTAATTGGTTGACATTTAATAGTAAACAATATGTAAAAGGAATTGGTATGCTTTTTCCTATGTTGCTTATAATTCAAACTCTAGTGTTAGATCCTATTCCAGGACTAGCTGGACTTGGGCATAAAATTTTAGCTTGTTTTTTCAAAGCTTAATCTTGCAAAGTTCTTATCTTTTCTCCCTTAAAAATAAATGGTAAGAATGCAATTCAGAAATAGCAAAGATCTTTTTTTTGTGAAACAGATGTGAGTGCACATACAATTGACTATTGGCCATTTGATATTGACAGAATATTATTTTCAAGTACCTATTGTTGCCGATGTTGCTTCGTCTTTAAACCTTAACTTAGACTTTACATCTTCATTTTGCTGGCCTTTATGAAGCATGCGTATAAAATTGTTTATTAGATAAGACTGTGCCTTTTTTGAGTGTTATTCCTACCTCGCATATGTTATTTGACGAAGAAAAGAGATCATAATTGAACCATGCTGCAATACTGCTTGCCACATCATATAACCTGTCACTATTTTGGGTTTCTCTGGTGTTTTCATCTCTGTTGTTTTCATGACCTTGGTTCTCCCAATTGCCGTAGGAAATTCTGTACGTTTGTGGATAGATTTCAGTAAGTTGCACCATTGTCAGATGCCCTTTGTTGTTCTTTTTCTAGTACGGAGTAAGAATGTTTTTCTGATTGATATAATTCAAATAAGATGTTGTTTCAGTAAGGTCTGCATGTCATGTGGTGGAATGAGTTTAGTGTTTAGAACTGAGCAAATTGCATTGAGTGCTGAGTGATCACAAGAGAGGACTTAAATTTGTTATAAGATGCTTATTTGCTGTAAAAGATAATTTCCAGTGCATTCTATCATGGTGATAATCTTTGCATATTGATGAAAGAGGAGACTGATACGGGCCATACTATTACTAGAGATAACCAAACAAAATCCCCGACAAAGACCATTAAGAATGATGCTTAACTAGACTGAAAATCATTAAAACTTCTGCAAATGATTTATTACCTACAACTTGGGAAACCGGTTTAGAACATTAACAAAGCAGGAACTACCATGCTAATCTCTAGGCTAAAGTGATGTACGGAGTCAGCATCCACCATAGATTCTGGACATAATTCGTCTAGGGGATATTGGCCCTCTAGTATATAACAAAATCTCTAGCTTTTAAGTCTTCTAAGCCATACATTTGAAATGAAGGCTTTGCATTTGCAGGCAGAATATACTTGAAATGCTCTATCACTGGCTTTTACCAGTTTTGTGTTATTTATAGCTGAGAGGGTGCTAAAGCCTTTATACAACTATTTGCTATCAAGCTGACAATACTAAAGCCTTGATCTCTTAATCTCTTTGCTTGAACGAGAGAGCAAGTCGTTGTCTTGATCCTAAACTTGTGTTGATTTTTCCTATCAAAGTCGTAAATTTAGCCTAGACCATTTTAACTTTAATAACTATGTTATAGCAAGGAAAGTGAATGTCGCAGCTGTTTCTATCTTGGTGGGTTGGTATCAGTTTGATCACTTCTTGATGGAAGTCGAAGGATCCGTGATAATGGTGGTGGTGGTAGTGGTGCCTCGAGTATTCGGAAGTTAGCCATTCTGTTTTGCAGCACTACCTCCTACAAGAGTCTGCAATATGCAGTATATCCGAAGTCAATAAAGCTACCAAGTACGAAATTACCTCCTACATATATGCTAAGCTACCACAATATGAAAATCACCTTCAATGTTTACACTTGGATGGGCTTGCAAAACAACCGTCTGTGTAAAAAGCAAAACAACATGGAAAGACAATGCAGTTTGACTCATGCAGGAATGTTATAAACATGTCTCTATTGCCATAAACGGCATTTGAAATCAACATAGCACAACTTTACTAGAAGTTGTTAAATAAACACATGCAGCCGGCTGATGTCTTCGGTCTAAAATGAATAGTTGCTTTGACCGTTGTAAAGTTCAATTCAACTTTGGCTGTTCTTCACTGTGGTTTCTCTTTGTATAACTCATTACATTATTCGAGATGAAGTAATACAGAACTTTTGACGAAATTTCGGGTAAGAACTGGATATACTTGATATGGGTATATACTGAATCACTACTTGGATTCCTTTAACATGGTCAACACAAAGGATGACACCCCAGATTCCATATATAAAATATATAAATCCATAAATGGATTTTATCAATACAATAATTTTGATTTTTTTCGGTACCTTTCATATTAAGCAAGATTTCAAAGAAGTTGAAAATGACACAGGCTGATTTTTTTATGGCTAGCATATATCCTTCTTAATAATGATAAGGATGATGATCATGATCATGGTTTCGTCTATGCAATGCAGGCCTGGCCAACCCGTACAAACGTGGCTTTCCATGATTTCTCAGATGTAAGATAATAATTGCCACTACCAGTCACTTACACGTGTAGAGTACAACCAGACTTTCAAAATAACGCGGTTTTGGACACCAATTTGCAAAGCAGAAGCAAAATTTAGTTGGAGGGTGGAGCCATGACATGCACAATCAATACATAAGCATAAAGCATGCACATGCATACATGGATGATGGATGGCATGGAAAAAATCTATGTTTCTCTCAGTTATCGTGGCCATTACTTCAAAACTCTCCATGTGTACATCACCCTTGGCTTTACCTTGTCTTGGCTTTGAAGGTTTCAACCTTTATCCTTATTAGATCTTCAGAAAAAATTTTTAACTGTTGGATGAGAAATTAAAAAAATAATGTAAGATTCATAAAGAAAATGACAACCCATATCCATCATTTCTCATCATCTTCATGTTCAAGCTCCATTATTATCTTTCTGTTGTTGATCCAGTTTTGCTCATAAATTCAACACACATATTCTCTTTGTTTCCCTTCGTTGACCATATTTCCGTTTCTTTTTTAAAAAAGAAGAAAAAGTTGTTTCTGATTCATTTTTCCTTAGCTCTTAAACAGACTTCCCTTTTCCATCTTTTTCCTTTCGATGATTTCTTGTTGAAAAGTTGGGACATTTAATATATGTCTCTCTAATCAGCAATTGAAGATTGTTCCATTCTCTCTCTCAAAAGTGGAGCTTTGCCGTCTCTTTGTTGACTTTATAATATCTTCATCTTTATTCATTTGCATCCTCTTTTTATTCCAATTGTCTCCACGCCCTTTTGTTGAATCTTCTCCAAGTTCAAGAATTCAATCTTGATTGTCTCTGTTAAGGCTTATTGGGGTGTGATTTGAAGGTTGGGAAATAATGATGATGATGACAATGGAAGGAATGATGGAGAGAGCAGTGTTGGATGATATTATAAGGAGGCTATTGGAGGGGAGAGGAGGCAAGCAGGTGCAACTATCAGAAGCGGAGATCCGCCAACTTTGTGTCAACGCTCGCCAAATCTTCCTCTCTCAGCCTAATCTCCTCGAGATTCGAGCTCCTGTTCACATATGCGGTCAGCTTTCTCTCTATCTGTGGCTCTCTTGATGATAACAATGAAGACTTGATGATACTTTATTTGAAATTACAATTTCTTTTCTTATATTGATATTGAATGACGAACTCATTTAAGAAAGATTTAGAATGTAATAAATTTTTGGTTTTTCTTGATATGATTAATGGGGAATTGAGGATCAATTCTTGTCTGGGTGTTGATAGAATTGAGATGATTTGTGGGCAACATTCATGGTAGCATTGTAATTGCAAAGTAATTCTAAATGAATTATTTAGTTGAATTTGTTGGATTGTATATTTAATCTCTGGTTATGTTGGACAATGTTACCTAGAAAAAGAAAATGTTAATTCTACTTTGGGAAATTGGAAGCCAAAATGAACATTAAAACAAGTGTTTAATGTAACTTTGTGCTTTGGTTTTCAGCTATAAGAAGGACATGCTTTTGAACTAAAAAACTTTATTGAACGGATGGTGTATTATTACTAAGCTAATATGGAGAAAACTGCTGCAAACGTTTGAAATATTAATGTTAATTATCAGCATAGATCTTTTTTTGTCCCTAGTATTTGGTGTTCCTAACATTGCAAGCCTCTTACAGGTGATATTCATGGTCAGTATCAAGACCTCCTTAGACTGTTTGAACATGGTGGCTACCCTCCTGCTGCAAACTACCTCTTTCTTGGGGATTATGTTGATCGAGGCAAGCAAAGTTTGGAAACGATATGTTTGCTTCTGGCCTACAAAATAAGATATCCTGACAAAATATTTCTCTTGAGGGGAAACCATGAAGATGCTAAGATCAATCGGGTTTATGGCTTTTACGATGAGTGTAAAAGGCGATTCAATGTTAGGCTTTGGAAAATATTTACAGATTGCTTTAACTGCTTGCCTGTGGCTGCACTCATTGATGAGAAGATACTTTGCATGCACGGGGGACTCTCTCCAGAGTTGCAAAATTTGCATCAAATAAGGGAAATCTCTAGGCCTACTGATATTCCTGAACATGGCCTCCTCTGCGATCTGCTATGGTCAGATCCTGACCCCAACATTGAGGGCTGGGCAGATAGCGATCGAGGTGTTTCATGTACATTTGGAGCAGATATGGTTGCTGACTTTTTGGATAAGAACGATCTTGATCTGATTTGCAGAGGTCATCAGGTAAGCCATTTTCATTTGAGCAGGCTGAATACATGTTAACATTGGCAATGTTTTCCTTTTCTTTAATCTTTTTCTCATAAATGTTCAATAGAGGCCCTCCTTAGCTTTAGTGCCTTCTTTTTTTTCTCTCCTGCTGTTGTTATAATTACTTGGTGTCAGAGTTAGGATCCAATGCAGTGCAAGGGGTCTTCTAGGAGGCATATTTACAGATCATTGTCTAACATCAATTCTCGTTATTAACCACAGGAAGTGTGCGGTTGGATTATCTGGGTATTAGTGCTGCTATTGTGGCTATTAATTGTATTAACCAGACCCATTAATGATTTTTTTCCCCTCCAGTACAAGCCTTTTGAAATGTGTTTTGTATATCCTGTTTTTCAATCCGATGTGCAATTAGCTTATGCTATAATTATTGCCAAAGTGTAAGTATGTGTAGCATGGATTCTATAGTCATTAAGCCTTTAAATGATAGTAAGATATATGGTAGTCATACGTATTACTAATATACAGCCCAGACCAACAGATCAGCACTTACATATTAATTCTTTTCTGGGTTTAATTGCAGGTGGTGGAGGATGGATACGAGTTTTTTGCTAAACGTAGATTAGTTACGATATTTTCAGCTCCAAACTATGGAGGGGAATTTGACAATGCAGGTGCTTTATTGAGTGTCAACGAAGCTCTTGTTTGTTCCTTTGATATATTGAAGCCAGCTAATAACAGAGCGTCTTCAAGCAATCCTAATTCATCACGGATGAATCTTAGGAAGGTGTGCTTCAATCTTTCCATCTTTTCTTATCAATATTTGGGTAGAGTTATAATTCATATAAACCAAGTCTTATACACAGTTTCTCATGTCAAATGATTTATCTTCTTATATTTATGAAGGTATAAACACCATATAAGTTGTCATTTAACTAAGAAACTTGAGACAAAACTTGGGATGGGTAGCATTACTTATTTTAATTTCATATGCTCTACTTCTATACATGACATATTTTTCTTTTTATTTTATTTTATATATGTATAATTAAACTTTTTTCCTTTGTATGTTTAGTAGATTGGTTAAGGATCTAAACCTTGCTTATATCTTTCTCTGGACAGCCCCCACGTACTGGGTCAGCTTGATGCGGAACAAGGGATTGCTAGAGATTTTCAATTAGTTCAAATAGGAGATACAGGAAGCTTGGTTCATGCTAGAGTTTTGATTCTATTAAGATATGAGTTTGAGGAAGAAGCCTTTCTGTGAACATAGCATGCCCATTATTTAAGATATGGGAAGTATTATAAAAAGGAATCTGCAGATAAACAAATTAGTGCTATCATCTATGCACGAACAGAAATTTTTTGGATTTGACATCCTTTTTATCTCTTCTTGTAAAAGCTGATCGGTGTGAAAATGGTTTGAGGATGGCGTGCCCTTGATTTTTTGTCTGAGTATTTTGTACATTGTAATACCAGTTGTCTTTTGCTCAGGTCTTTCTTGTTAGTCAATATTGCCTACAGGCAGTATGGATATTACCACTTTCGTTTTCAAAGAATTGATTCGATTAAAACGGATTGTTTGTAACTTGTTCCAAGACTAGGCAGTAACATATATCATAATACATATGTGAAGACTAGGCTGCAACCTTCCAGTGAAAATGGCATCGCTTAGAACAGGATGAATCAATTGTTTTATATTTCATGAAAATGGTGAATCTATTGAATGACTTATATTAACCCAAAGCGAAGAGTTGAAGTTTACCCGTCTGTCTGCAGCCATCAGTTATCAACCAAATTAGTCTAGCTCCAAACCAAATAATAGTTTGAAGCCCTTAGAACAGCATGACAGGTACAGAAATAGAATTAGAAAGAAAATTTAAAATATTAGGGAAACGCCTGAATGGGATGTTATTGTCAATGTGAAAATAGTTTGTTACCTGTAGATGGAAAGAAGAAAAAAAGAACTTGATTTGGAAGAGTAACATGATGATCAAAGTTAGGGAGAGGTATTGGTAGAACCTGCTAATGGAATACGAGATCGCAAATTTGTATTTCATTCCTTCATATTGTCATAAATTTACAGAGAATCCAAGTTTTATCAATCAATAGTCAAAAATACAAAATTTGTAGTTCAGTTTGGACAAGATCAGAAAACAGAAACTGCCACTAAACATGCTCATAATTTTCAAAACTGGGATTGAGGACTTCACGATCTTGGATATAAAATCAACAGACTAATACATTTCTTATCGAAAATGAAATGTATTAATTCACCTTAAGAATCAATTTATCACATAACCTGCAATTGCCATAGATAACTATCTTACATACACAACATTTATCGTCGACTTCCTTTCCTGTTTCCATAACTAACAGAAGATGCCTGGTTCATCTTGCCTTCCAGTTTCCTTGCTGTGCGTTGAATTGCAGCCAGTTTTTGACGCTGACTATGGCTCTTCCTTTTACTGGATAGCCAAAGAAAAACAGGGGAACATATAAATAAGAGATTAATTGCTAGTGCAACCCTAATGACACCAAACTAATCAGATGTAGCCTTATCACAAGGTAACTACTCGAAAAGTATCAAGAAATCTGAAGACCAGAGGTTGAGATAATAAAAAGAAGGTGAAGAAAATTAAGCACGCTATAAACAAACCATCAACTTGAAAAACTCTAACAATTATAAAATGTTATAACAAGAAATTTGTTATGATAGTCAGCGAAAAGTCAGAGGCCTGACCTCACAAACAATAAACCTGCAGTAAGAACCAGTCCCCCCACTGCCCAAGAAACTCTGTTGTTAAAGGGCATTTCTAGTAGCCATTGCTGAAAATCTTCTAACATATTGATGTTCTTGGTTTTCTGGGGCGCATCAAATTGCGAAGATCTCCATGAATCAGAAATCTTATCTAAACTTGCTTTCCCACCGTAGCAAGATGTTTCTTCCAGGTCAACATAATTATCATCTTGCAGTTTAACAGCAAAACCTGCAGCATGGCAGAGTTCTGTGCCATTAGAGACCCATTCAGCAGCTCTACCACAAACAAAGTCATCTCCTCCACATGGTGCTAAAACCTAGCAAGTGAACTCTCATCAGATTGATTTTGACAAGGATTTAGAAGGAATATATTAAAATTCTCGCATTCGAATAGATCCATTAAGAACATTAGTGCATAGACAAACTTCCGAAGGAGAAAACTTAACATACTAATTCACTAAGCCAACCCAGGAGCTATTAAATGTTATTTGATCATTGAAGCACCAATAAAATAAAAATAAGCATTCTTTGGCCCACTAACCAGGTTTAACTCAAGTGTAGGTCAAAAAGATTTTGTGGCAAGAACTTAAGATCGCTAAGAGATAATAATAATAATATTAAACAAAAACTCCAGATGTATGATCGAGTAGAATCCCAAATTGTCCTACCCCTAGGCCATTCACCATCCCAACTCATAAGTAATGAAATTCCAAAGATACCTGAGTCTTAGCATCCATAGAGAAGTAAGCATTAGAGCAAGCCTGATAGACTCTGTCACAGAATGAGGCGCATATAAGAGGCGGTCCAGGTTGAACACCAACACTTGGGTCACAAATTGAACATTCCAATAATTCCCAAAGATGCAGACACTCTTGGCTGGCCTCCCCTTTAGAAGCTAGCCTTCTAATGGACAGCAGAGCAGGATGTGTCTGGGAAGCATCACAGCAAGTCCTTTTACGGAACACCCTACAAAGGGTTAAATCACTCCGTCCCTTGCCTACCTTCTTTGGAGGTTTTCCTTCGGATGAGAAGGGTGGAAAACGACCACCTTGAGAAATGCACACCCCATTAGGTTTTCCTGCACAGACATATATGCACGGAATAAGAGAATTTACAGCAAAAATATTTAGCAACCAATGAAAGACCCAAAAGCCGAATTTGCCCCATTTATATGCCAGCGTTCATTCAGACTATATTATACAACTATAAAGCAATAGGGTAACTCTAGGCTCCAGTTTATGAGTTGGCTACCAAATGATTCAACAATTCACTATCGTGTTGCATCATGTATGTACTTGTGTTTTACACCAATGAAACAAATGTTCACATTTAGAAATTCAATCTTTTCCAAATCTGAAAAGATTCGCTTTCACAACTTATTTTTCATGCTGAGGGATGCATGTGCATCTAATTATAAACATATTTGTCATTATCCCAATCCCTGTCATGCATGTTCACTCCCAAATATGTAAGCTACTAAAACTTACCAACAGGTTACCAATATGAAACCATCACCTCCTACAACAAGCATACGAAAGTTGTAACAATTATCACTCGCCAAATTCATAAGAAATGTGAGGTTTTCGGAAGCAAAAGCTTTGCAAGCAACCAAAACTCAAAGCTTCCCATGTCCCAATCTAACACAGGCAAACAAGCTCTCTTTGAAGGTTTCACAAGACTAAAAATAACAAAAAAATTTCTCAATTCTCTATAACAACTGAAAAATAACACTCAAGAAGAACATACAGCGCAGTAATAAATTAACATATTAAGCACTAGCCTAATATTCTCAATGAAACTCCGCAGCAAACATGACACACCTAAATGCCATGAAATCATAACCCATAAACGTAAAGCGAAAAAGGGTTTAACAGGAAATCATGTAAGAGCAACATACAGTGGCCAAAATAGAAACTTGACAATTAGAGATGGAAAAGAAGAACTCGAATGGAGAAAGAAAGAGGGATGTTTTACCATAAGAAAAGTTGATTAACAGATTGAAAAGGAAGGAAAAAATCAAGAACCCAAAAGCCCTCCTTGTCATAATCTCTGAATCTTGGATTTAGATGCTTAACATTAGCTGAAAAAACGAACTCTTAAGTTTAAGAGTTTGGAAGTGTTGAACACGATGAAAGGCTAGAGGTGGAAGGAAAAGTCAGAAAATACGGGTACGGTTCGAGCTACCCGCACCCGAAAATAATAGAGAAAGTGTCGATCCGACACATGATGGACCCAATGAGTTATTTGAATGGGCCTTGAATCCATATAGATACTATTAAGCCCACCACCTTCGCAGGAGTGTCCTAAAATAAGAGAACTTTAATAAAAACAAATTAAATCTAAATTAGTACTATTTAGCCCCCCCTTTCAACTCAAAGCCTCCATCTTTAATTTTAACGAGGGTAAAATCGTAAATGATATTTCTTATTATTTCAGTTTCTCTTTTGGGACACATATTAAAATACATTTATTAATATAAACAATGCTACAGACACATTGCACATTACTATTTCTAATCAAATATCTCACTTAAGATTATCATATCGTTTATTATATTATTATATTATAATAAAATTCTTAATTTTACCCAAAAATTATTATAAAAAAGGGAGCAAGTATTTCTTCTTCTTTTAAATACATTTATTGAGTAATAAATTATATATACAAATCTCTTGGACAATAGATATAAAACCTATAAAAAAGGGGGCAAGTATTTTTGCTGATAAACAAATTTTTGTTACATAGTTTTAAAGTTAAATCGAACAATATTCTGTCACCTAGTTTATAATAGCATAATGATACTATCTCTTAAATATTATATTAGATTGTATCTCAAATAATATCTCTTATAAAAAACATAAAAAATATAAAAATTAACCAAATTTAGAAAACGCTAAGAAGAAACATCATATCTAAATAACTCATAAAGTGAACCATCACCTATTAAATGTATCCAGAGATTATTAGATAAATTATTTTTCTTTAACACCTCTTTCAATATGAACATTTTTTATTAAGCCCCAAAATAACATCCAAATAGATTAATTTTATTTCTTCTTATATACAATATGAAAATATAATCTTATATAACATTTCCTCACGCTTGCCAATGAGTTTATTATTTGAGAGATATCTTATATAAAAGAAGAGATTTTTTTAACTTCAAAAACACCATATCCTACATATTTTTAGAGAACAAATATTAATTTAATAAAAATATGAGATTTAATATTTCCATAAGATTTATCTGTAAATACCCCAATATAATTATACAATTTAGAACCATTTGTTTTAGAAGTCCATAATTGAATTATATGTGTAAAATTATTGAGCAAACATAAAGCTAAATCAGCCAATGGATTTGATGACATGCCAGTACCTGGCGGCTTTGCTGATCTAAATTATTTAAATACCAAGTGGCTCAATTGTTCCACCTTTACCAAGCAGTACCAGAGCTATTATCAAAGCCACCATGATGCTGCTTCCGCAGAAACAAAAAAGGAGAGAAATAGCAATATACAAACATATCATCTCAATCTAACAACCAACAACAACATAAACATTTTGAAAGAACCAACAGAGACAGAAACTCTATATACAACAGCAAAGAAACATTACAAAGTACAGTCCTCTGTATATATATTACAACTAACAACCCGGCTCTTCAGACTTCGACGAAGCTCAACTTCCGCTACTTCCCATGGCTACCCACACAAGCATCATACACACACTCAGTATGCCATAGACTTTAGCTTTAGCATATAGATCACCACGACCGCCTGGAAATGTTTCTGCACTGGCATCCATCCTTCCTCATATATCACACGTCGTAAGGAGAAGTAGGGCTCCTGAGTCCAACCTCGTTCGTCTTCTCGTACGCATCCGATGTAGACCTTCTTCGGAATCGAAAAGATTCTCTGTTACCTATACATTATCCGCAGTAAAGTTCGCTTCATTCGCAATTAATTCGATAATGAGAAGAGTAGGGAATGAACAACCACTTTTATTCACCAAATGCCCAGTTACCCATACAAACCACTTATGAAGGAAGAGTTTTCATATCATACTAGAACAAAAGCTTCTAATTTCAGTATCATCACCTATCTTCTCCTATATGGCAAAACTATGAAAGGTTATAAGTTGCATAAGTTCATGAATCATTAGCTTGATATTTAGCCTGAAGTTAGAATGTTGTGTGCCCAGTTAGAATCAAGTGCCGTTGCTTGTTAGCTTGAATCTGCTACACCAAATTCTAAGTACTTTCTTGTTGATGCCAATAAAAAGCTTCATCTTATACAACTTCTTAAATCTATATTACCCTTATGTTAACATCATAACCCATTTGGACCATATAACATAAAACTCAATTATAAAGCTAGTCCATACAAAATATTAATGCCTCATGTAATGCTAATAAATGAACAGATTAGATGTGGGCAGGTTCATACTAAAATGTGGACTCCATTTACTGGAGCAATAACACGATGTAACAAGTGACAAAAACTTCACAGGCGAGGTGGACTCCATCCCACAGTCCACATTCAATAAAGGTAACACCATTTATCAACTAAAACATGCAAGCTTGGCCAACCTAGACTACCAAGTCCATGCATAATTATCGCACGTCAAGCCATAAGGACAAACATGTCATTTTCGAAACGGCTAAGAGCCAAAAGCAAAAATACTGAACTATCCTTACCCACAACCTGTTAAATGACAAAAATACCCTAGGTTTTTACAGATACTTGGAATCTCTTTCTTGCCTATCCGAAACAATAACCCCCGTCTTTATGGGAGAGGTCATTCCGTAGTTACAACAATAATATCAAGGACATATCTGCCACTTAAACAATAATTCTTAAAATGGCTTACCAGAGAAGGGAGATACCGGAGGAGTAGACCCGGCTGGAGACACCGGCGGCGAACCGTTCTGGTTCCCTGGCGGTTTTACTATCATGATGCTGCGCGTAACTCTCATGGCCTCTAACGGCGATTCTTCAGCGTCTGATCTCACGTTTCCACCTTCAGATTCTAATCACAACCAATCAAACCAATTAGTAAAAAAAAAAAAAAAAAAATCAGAATCAGAATTCGAAGAATAAAAATCTAACTACATCGTAGCCGCCTTCTTGACCTGGCAAAGTTGGATTATTGTTTAAATTGTGTAAATTTAGTTAACAGATTTCAACGATTCACGTGTCAAAGTAAATTCTGAACCGCTTGATTACAATAATAAAATCTGAACCGTTGATCAAAATAATAAAATCTGAACCGTTCGATTAAAATAATTCCTATTTCAACTCTGATTTGGATGATTCTGAGCCACTTCTACTTTTTTAAAAAATTGGTCTGTTATAAAAAAAAAAATTCTCTGCCGGCTTTTTGCCTACCCTTGCCGGAGCTTGATCGAAAACTGAAGGTGGAGTGCTTTCTGAGCTTGCCGAGCCCGGTCTCGGGCCTAGGCCCGGCCAAGGTATCGTCCCACAATTGGTCAAGTAGCCCCATAGCTCAAACTAGCAAGAAAGGAGTAACTAAGATCCGACTCCAAAGCCTGGATGGAATGAAGAAAAGCGGAGTGGCGGGATACTTAACGTGGAGCGGAGCTTAAAGGTCGAACAAGTCTTGCTTAAAGACCGAACGGTTAGCATGGGGTTGAAGGAGACTTGGACCGTAGATGGAGATCTGATCATAGAGCAGTGACGTGGCAAGTGGATCTGGGAGCACGTTATAAAGGATAAGATCGACGTGACAGGTGGTGGGCCAGACCAGGAGTTCGGTACAAGAATCGACACGTGGAGGATGAAGTTATGTGAAAACGGCAAGTCACGTGATGGGTCAATTGTCTAGAATGCTCCTGGCTTTATCCATTTTGGCTCTCATTGGCCTTGGATTTTTCCGTAATTACAAATTGGCCATTAATTCAAAGCCGCCCCATGATTAATAGGTATAGGTCAATTAGTCCTCTTAACCTGTTTGGAGTCAAATGAATTCAAATAAATTTGAAAGTCATCAGTTTTTCATTAATAAAATATTGACAGAAGAATTTATTCCAATTTTAAAGAATTTATCATAAATTTTATAGATTATTTCTAGTGAAATTACCAGATCCATTTGACTTTGGCCAAACTTTACACAAAGTCAAACTCATATTTACTTAAGAATTATAATCAGTAGCAAAATAATTGTAAATTTAGATGCTCGAAATTTATAAAAATATACCAAAAATCTTCAAATAGATAAGAGCTGAGAGAACACATGTTCAACAATACGTATAAATATCAATCTCAAATTTCGAAATCAAGTCATAAAAAAGAACAGGTACGCATGAAAATAAAAAAAGAAAAATTAAAGAAACAAGCAATACGCAAGTTGTTTTCTGAATATAGACTAAATAGACAGATGATGAATCATCAATTAAATGAGAAGAACATCTTATCCAAATTCATCGATTAAATAAGAAGAACATCTTATCCAAATTCCTGAAAAGTACTTGCATGGTCTGTAAAATGCATGCTCAAACAAGGCATAATCGCATGTAAACACAGTTCAAAATACTTGAATCAAAAGACGGACAACATAAAAAAATCAAAAACATATATATATCACCCTACAATCATTCCCTGGATCATCACAAAGTGACCATTAAAAAGAAGTACTAGGACTGAAAATTCTTTGACCACATTGAGTAAGGAATCCTTAATTGAAAATTTTCATCTAAAGCAATTTGATACCAGCTTCCCTCAATGAATCAATCACGGCCTTAACTTTACCGTGATATCTCTGTTCTCTCTTTAAGGAAACAGAAACAGCTGGTATTTCCTTGAGAAGCAGTCTCTCCCCAAGTAGTTTCCCAATCTTAGAGGCAGCTGCTACATCCCGAGTAGACTCCATTGCTGACCTCAGGGCCTTTTCTTGAGAACTTGCAGAAGAAGCGACCGTGGCAGTCGGTGAGTGAATCACTTGGGCACTCACAAATTTGTTTGTGAAATGCATCTTGAGGACATAGGGCTTGAGAAACTGGGTGATTTTTGGTGGCCGAACAGGCGGAGGAATAACCATCTCTGTTTTGCATATAGAGTACACATTGGACCTTCAGTATAGTATTAGACTAAAGTTTGAATTACTCATTCAAAGATAAATAAGGACAAAATGTTAACAACGACACCAGTGAATTTTATTTGCAAGATGATCAAATTGCAAGAAGAATTGACTTAAATCAAGACAGAACGGTAACAGAAACCTGTTATTCATACACAAAACTCAGCTCTTGTGTGTCAACTACCCAAAAAATGGGCTACAGTCTTCCAATTGCAAAAGAAGAATATATGTGTTTGATGTAGAATGTGCTATGATAAGCCCTCTAGTCTGCGAGTTGAAGAAAAGAACATAAAACCTTTGGTTTCAGGGGTTTTTTGGCTACAAGATAGTTCTAGATCCAGGATACAAATACATATATTTGCAAAACTCAATAAGACGAATAAACCTATGAGGCAAACATCAATTATGTCCTTTGTAAATGCGACATAGAGATGTTGAATAGAAGCAAATTCTAATTTCTCTTCAACAGTTCAATGGTTCTGTTTATATATGCCAAGATTCAAAAACTACTAAGCTAACGTTAGATCTCTTTCCTTTTCTTTCTTATTTTTGTAGGACGAAGAAGCAAGTACACAACAAACCATTGGGAAACAAACTGGGAAAACAAATCAATCATTGGAAAAACTCTGCTACTCTGTGCATCAAACAAATCAAGAAAATGATGTAAACATCCACACAGGAACATATTGGACACATACAGACATTACATGCTAAATTTCTCCTATAAGGAGCAATCTCTCCATAATTCAAGGAAGTATATGAATGCAAACAACTGAAAAATGAAGAATACACAGTTGCTCAATGGACAATATTTAGCATATCTCATATGTCGTTAGCCAAACTTGACTCCAAAACCAGATTCCACATTCACCAGACCACATATGAAGCATGAGAAACGGAAATTTAGGCATAAAAAATAGCAATATCAATGACATACTGAACATTCATTTGAATGGATAAATAAATAAGAACTTTAAAACCCTCCAACAACAATTCAAAATGTTTCAAAAGTGGATTTTGTATTCAGAAACAAAGCCACATTCTACACAAGACCCAATAAGTAGTTTCTCACAAAAATACACATTTTCTGCAAAATAACTAAGAACGAAAGCTACAATCTAATCGAAATAAGGTTTTTCCTCTTACAAGCATTTCATCGAACACATGGCATAACACCAGAAAAACATCTACTACAAAGACCATTTGACGCAACAAAAACAACAACAACAACGTTCGAATAACACAATCTTAACTTAACAAGAACATCACGTGACGGTAATATTTCCTAAAAGCAGACAAATCACCTGCTTGGTTGTCGAGAAAAAGTGGAAATATAAATTAAAAAATAAATAAATTACCAAATTAAATTTTATGGAAAGTTTCGGTGATTAAGATTTTGAATTATTTCGTTTTCCTAGCAACCAAACGGTTTAAATTCGAAGAAAAAGAGAAAGTGGAAGCAACGCTGACCTGAAAATTGAAATCTCTTGCGCTCGGAGTCACAGCCGGGCTTTACTGGTCTCGGGTGAGGGTTAAAGCAGACAAACAAAACTTACCGTCAGAAGTACTTGCTGCTGCAATAAAATTAAAAAAGAAAATAAATAAGAAAGGTAACGTGTCACATTCAGAGAAGTCCTACATATTTATTAATTAAAAAATAAATATTTAGGATTTTCAACTCCATAAAAGATTTGGAAATCATAAGAACTTGGGTAATTCACCAAAATAATCAAATTTGAGGGGGCTTTTAAAAAATAATTAACCTTATGCTTTTCTTTAATTTATCTAATCAAATCTAGATAAATGATAAATATATCCTGACAAGTTAAAATGACGAATCGACAAGTTAAATGACGGTTGGATAAATTTAAATGACGATTCAATGAATCAAAATGATGGTCCGACGAATAAAATGACAATCCAGCAAGTCAAATAACAGTTTGAATAATCAAATGACTGTCTGACGAGTCAAATGACTATCTGAAGAACCGAAATGATTGTCCAACGAGTCGAAATAACTATTTGACGAGCTAAAATGATTATCCAGTGAACCCAAATGACTATCTAAAAAGTTAAAATGACTGTCCGATGAGCCGAAATGATTATCTGATGAACTAAAATAACTATCTGGGGAGCTAAAATAACTGTCCGATGAGTCAAAATGACTCCAAGGAGCTGAAATGACTGTTTGGTAAACTAAAATGACTGTCCAACAATTTTTTTGTGGCTGTTTGATTGGAAAGTGTTAGAGTGAGAAAGATATGTTTATGTATTGTATATGATGGGGTATAATGGTCATAAAGTTATAAATGTGTAAAAAAATAAAAGAAAACAAGGACCATGATTATTTTTCAAAGACCCCCCTTCAACTTCAAGTAGGTTATTTTAGCAAATTTCCCGTAAGAACTTCACCTCTTTGCTAGTAATAATACGTGATTTTTATATGATTTTATATCAGCATATGGATACCCTTACAATATTAATATTTAAATACTTTTTGAAAATGTTAAAATAATGAAGTAGTCCAAGAATGTCTGGATGTGGGACATGTGGCCATCTCTAAATCTTTTTACAAGCTAGACTGATAGTATATAAGATCAATGATCTATAACATCCGGCACAGCCACTGGGTACTGATGAATAAATTCTGACCAAACATTGGTGTTGTCCTGTTTCAGGCTGGAAATGCATTTCCAGACAGCACTGTTACACTTGAATCCACTTCCAAGTGCCAATTGCCAGATTCTGTCACCTCTTCTCACTCTACCTTTTGCTTCAAGGTAGCAAAGTTCATACCAAATTGATGAAGAGGAGGTGTTGCCAAACCTATAAAGTGTCATCCTTGAAGCTTCCACATCTCCATCTTTCAACTTGAGGTTCTCCATGATAGAATCAATCACTGCTTTCCCACCAGGATGAACACAAAAATGCTCGAAAGCTTTCTTGAAATTTGGTACATAAGGATCTCTTTTTCTCGCAGCTGGCCAGATTTTCTGCCACATTGCCGATATACTATATCGGATGAGCTCCGAATATGGTAGCACTAATGGAGCCAGCGTTGCCATGTTTGTTTTCAGGGCTTCACCAGCTACTTGGAGGATGGATCTTGATAAGGAAACCCCGATATGCCCTTCATCATCTGAATTCTGGAGCACACACTTGTAGGCACTGTCATTCGACCCGAGATGAGTTCTAACCTGATGTTGCAGCTGATATTTTGCTATGTGTTTGTCCCTTTTACGGTTGGAGAGTAAAATAGCTGCACCTCCCATCCGAAACAAGCAGTTAGCAAGCAGCATAGACTTGACTTTCCCTCGGTACATAATGGAGCAGACAGATTCCATGCTGACGACGAGAACCATGGAGTTTTTATGGACTTTGAGGAGGTCTTTGGCCAGGGAAATTGATAAGATACCAGCACTGCACCCCATTCCAGATAGGTTAAAGCTCATCACGTTGCTTCGAAGTCCAACCTTATTGATTATCATTGCAGCTAACGATGGAGTTGGGCATACAACGCTGCAATTGGTGATAAGAATATCTATGCTCTTCGGGTTTATTTTGTGCTTGGAGAAGAGAGTCTCGACAAGTGAAAAACTCACCATTTCGAATTCATCAATGCTGGAATTCAACGTACAGTCAGATGGCAACAACTGGTTGCCACTGGGTACGTAGCATTCATGTCCTATACCGGATCTCTCGATAATTTTGGATTGAAACTCAACTTTATCGCTGTCAAAACTTCCTGATCTTTCTGCATGTTCTATGAAGGTGGATCCTGGAACCCGATAATTTCTGGGTGCCTTGTAGCATATGAAATCTACTAGATAAACATGCTTGGATGATCGGCACCAAATGTATATGGCAGTGGCAATGAAAGGCGCAATTGCTGCTAGGATCTCAAAAAGACAAGAGTTTTCCAAACGGAACAGCATAATTCTAGTAAATATTAATTATACCATGTGCAAGGACTTGTTAAATATTGGCTTTGGCTCTGTACAAGAAGAAGAGGCGTGCCCTCTTTTAAGCATAACTGACGGATGTTTAATAGTTCATGCAAATGAAATGGACTACCAGCCATGGCGAAATACGAGTATGAACACATTTACGCAGATAGTTTGTAAATAATATTATAATATTGGATGTGTATCTCTTTCTCAGTGTTTAGATTGCTGAAGTAATTACAATTTACAGAGAACAGTGTTGTCAAATATCTAGGATGGCTCTAAAAGTCTCTGAACTAGGTCCAAGCCTACCTAAGAGTTGGGCCAGAATGATCCTAACAACAGGGAAGGGCAACAACCCCCTCCGCCCCAGCCCCCCTAATTAACAGGGTTGGTCGGTACAGCGGGATGCCTCTGATTAAGCATTGATGACAAGACCTGGAAGCACAGCTGCACAACTGTACGAGGCCTATATCATACTTGCCAGCTGCCTACTGAGAAAGAAACAGAGATTGATCGGGATCTCAGTTTTTCTTTTGCTATGCTATGTTATATGAAATTGGTTGTATAGGTTGATTGTAGGTAAAACATCATTGTTTTGTAAATAAGTTGGCATTTTATGTAAATTAATACTTTTGTAAATTACGATTATGGCACTTTAGTAAATATTACTTAACATAAGGGTATTTTTTTCATAAAACAAAAAGCCCATCCTGCCCAATCCGGCCCACAAGTTTGGTTACATAATGTTGTGTAATACTGCCCCCTCGCGGAGACTTCACATCTTCTGGTGGTGGTGGTTAGCTGTGGCTTCAGCCGTACGTTGTGGAGTAATAATAAGCATGAAGGTGTGAGGTATATGTACATACATAGTCAGCCTGCATGTGACATAATCATTGATACATTGTCTTGAAACCTCGAGATCTGAGCATTGCGTGTACAGAGTCCCGCACTTATTCGACCCTTTCCATCCCTCTGTCTTTATTGATCATTACTGTCACAAGTGTTTAGACAATTGCTTGCATTTTAAGGTTCTTCATATCTGGGCAGGCACTAGCGCCTTTCTTGTCCCCTCCTATTTCAATTTCCAACACCTTTTTGGCCTATCAAATTAAGTCTTCTCAGTTGCAAAGCAAACCAACCCAGCAGAGTCCCCCACTTTCTTAGGTAAAAAGTGAAGGTACCTCCTGCTTATAAAACCTTTCTTAGCTTAAACATCATCAACCTTACGCCATCAACCATCCTTACTTCACTGCCAAATGGGATATATAGCTAGACTCATACGCGTGTGTGTGTTTTTCTCTTTTTCTGATTTAGTAAGTACATTTTGTGAGCATCATCTGATAAAGTTGTCGAAATTTAGGTAAATGTATCATGACTCATGAGTTTCAAAACAGATAATGGAAAATACTCTGTATCTGCTCGGGCACACTTGCACAAACAGTGTGAAGATCATAAGTCAAAAACTCAAAAGGGTTCGTTATGTTATCAGCCTCGTAAGTAGTAAGTTAAGTCTAAATTTGCAAGCCAAACACCAGTTAATTACTCGTACAAATGTATATTTACTCTGTTAGATAGAATGTCAAATGTCACTTCTCTCTAGTATAATCAACTTATCCTAATGCCCAGAAATAGCAGCAAACTTGAAGAGCTTATGCAAGACTTAAAAAGAAAAAATCTTGCCTGCAGTTGGTTACTTTTTGACAACTATAAATAAATTCAACTGATATTCTAAGTACGCATCGAAGGCCCGATCAAGTCCTTACTGGATAGTTACTGTATATTTAACTACGTTTCGCCTCAAAATCAATAATAGCCTCATTGGCGTATGTATGTTTAGTGTTTACCCAGCATGTAGGCCTACTGTAGCCATACAGCAATTCAAACTTTTTTTAATGGACCTTGCCTAGTACAGAGACAGCAACAATTTAAGATGGGTTACATGGGTAGTACCCTTCATAATCGCTTGAATAGACCATGCTGTCACACACAAACGTTTTAATGACTCTGCTGCGAAGATAAATTGGTGAAAGCTGACAAGACTATATAGCAAAGCTAACAATTAATGTAAACAGATATCATGGTACCATATCCAACAGAGTACCTGCACTGTGCTCTCCAGATGTATTTGCAAACAAATTGATTTGTATCGCAAAAGCCAAGGAGGAGGGAAGCTTAAGAAGTTGAAGTTGATGTTTTCTACTCTATCTATGTACCTGCCAGGACCATTGGCCAACCGAGATGAAACTTTTTTCTGTGACCGTGAGCATGGAGAATGAGAGAAAGAGTGAGGAACACATGTTGGAGAAGGGGAGCACGTGCAAGTTAGTTTGCAGAGTGCATGAGAATTGCAATTGCACGTGCCCTGCTTCTCCAACAAGAGCTACTCGCCCACTATGGCTATATATGCAAATATTCAATCTCCTCCTGAAACATAATTCAGCTGAGAGTGATTGAGAGAGTTAGCAAGGCAGCAAAGAAGCGGAGCCATGCATGCTTTTATATACAAGAGAGAGAGAGGGGGGTAAAAGGAGAATTAAAGAGATTGAGTCTTGAAGTGGGCATTCTTTAAAGACCCCTATGAGGAGGCAACCAAAGTATTCAAAAAAGCTAATGAATGCCCTTTATTCATACTTGATGGCATTTGAATGGAAAGGAAAAAGGAAAGGAAAGAAAATAGTTCAAAGTCTCTTAATAGACTTTGAAACTATAAATAATTACAATCCGTCACTCTCTCTTCCAAGAGTGAAAAGTACTCACCGATGACAATTGCATAGAACTTGGCACGTGATACTCACGAGCCTGGAAGAGAACCATGAGTTGCGATGTTATTTATAGTCAAGAAGTGATAGCAAATGCTATAATGATTTGACTTAGAAGTAGACAAGTGCCAGTGAATCTTATTCTTACCGGTTTGATCAACTGTTTGATAAGTGGCAAAATATCTTATTATTACGTATGAATTTGGTCAGTTCGTGGGATACTTTCTGCCGCCAAATACAGAATTCCCATTCTTTTACTTCTTTTAACCAAGATTTCAGATTTGCTTACCATTCTCTGTCATCATCAACTGTCTTAAATCCTGAAGAAATCATGGAAAATATAATTGCTTCCCCACTGATCCATATCTAACTTTTTAGCTCTTGCTATTAGTATGTTAATTTTCGAGTTCACTTTCAGTCTTTTCATAATTGATTTTGATAATGTTTCCCCTTTTTTATAATAAGATTTATTGTTAAAGGTTAAAGCTATTTCCACAAAAGAACAGTGCTTCCGGGGCTAGGTAGCCTTGACATACGAAAGCGATGTGGAAATAGTAAATAGTTTTTCCTATGAACCCATCAATACAAGCGTTGATTAGCTTTTGACCAAGTGATGGTAGTCAAGGTTTCTGGCATGATGAGATTGGATGGTGGTGGGGGTGGTGCAGGGCAGACAGTAAGGCAGCAGAGCTGTGTAAGGCATTGCACGTTGGGGTTGCGTGTTGGACGCAAGTTTTTTGCGTAAATAGAGAGAGAGAGAGAGGGAGTGATGGAAGGGTGTAAGTAAAGAAGTTTGTGTTGGACTTGGGAAGCGCAGGGAGAGTTCCCAGGCAGATATGATTCCCTCACTTTGTTATCTAGAGAGCCTCGAGGAATTTACTCTTTACTCTTCTACATCATCATACTTCAATTTCCCCACTTAATTTTTGGTGCAGCTGAAATATCAAATATCTCTGCTGCCCCCATGGCAGCCTACGGCATCTGATCGATCACAATATAATTTCAAGGGCCTTAAATATACTGACATGTTACAACCAATTTTAGCTGGAAACTACCCCAAGAAAGATATCAAATAGATATTATTTATGAAGTATTTTTTTTTTTTTTAAGATTAAGAAATATATTCATCTAATAATTTTAATTTTTAGATTGAATAACGTCTTGATTTCAGAGTGATGTCAAAGCTTTCAAGATTCGAACCATGGAGACATTATGGGTAATAAGCATGTAAAGTCTTGTATGTGTATCCAAGTGGGTGTAAGCATATACTGAGTATCTAATATACGCATGTAAAGTTTTAGAATTTAGTCAAATTTTAATTTTCTATTTTATGTTATTTAACTGATAAGCACCTAACTTACCATTAGCAGCTAAAAACATAACATCCTCTGACTCGGTTATTTCCTCTCATTTTATTTTATTTTTTTCCAAAATCTAAAACGGTACTAAATACATTTATGTTCTGAAAACAATTAATGGCATTAAAGAGATAATAAATGGTTAGTCGTCCGCATCTCTAATTTTGATTTGACATGTTGTTTCTTAACAACTGAGAGAACAACACGTCTCCCATCTCTCCAAACTTCTGGAAAGACGGGTGATGAAACTAACAGAAAGTTTTACAATATTTTAATACACAACGAAGTGCATATGCTTAGTGGTAATAATCCTATTAATGGTACTGCCACTAGTTAACTTCAACCTTCAGGACACTCGCTTAATAACTTCTGCGTTTGACATTAGAAATATCTAAAAGTGTTCATGTTGTTAACATTTAAGAACTAATACTCCATTTGCTTCCAAGTGAGGAACTAGAAGTAAAACATTCAAGCTTCAGAAAGATGTCACGAATAAGCCACGATGTCATGTATTGATAGGCCTTCTGCGTCAGATGAATACCATCCCAATTGATGTGTTCATTGGGATTGGGACAAACTGGTACTCCAGGATCTCCACATTTTTTCTCACTACTATAATTATACTCACCTCCGATGCCGCAACAAGATTTTTGCAGTGATGAGGCATCAAAACCTGTCAAGAAAAATTGTCAATATCAAAAAAAAAAAAAAAAAAAAAAAAAAAACTTGAGTAATAGGTGGATTTCGAGCTATNTAAAAAAAAAAAAAAAAAAAAAAAAAAAAAAAAAAAAAACTTGAGTAATAGGTGGATTTCGAGCTATTAAGCTGTTGATTGTGCATCTAAATCTTTAAAAGGGGTGATTATCTATCTAAGATCAATCTGCTATATTTATTGTTTGAGATGCACAGAAATTAACTCACCAAGCAAATGAGCATCCCGCAAAATCCACTGGAAAGCACTGTAATAATCTGCATATACTATGGTCACGCTAGGATATTCTTTTCTAAGTTTTTCAATGGCCTGTTGGAGGTGCTCATTGTGATACGATGACAAGTTATTCAAGTCCTTTAGGCAGTGAAATTTATCATATGCAGCAGAATCATTGGCCTTGAATTGCGTCAGATAGAATGGAATGCAGCCATTAGGAAAGTGTCCTGGAACTACCACTCGAGTTGCACCATAACCGATAACCCTCTGCAACCAAATCATGGAATTGGCCGAGAAATTAACTCCAATAATCATTACATTAGGAAAATCAATGAAATAATTCTCAAGCAATTGTATTGGTTATGAAGGGAAGACTTACGATAACAGCTTCCTTTATGGCACGTACAACATCAGGTACTATTTCCTTCACCTGCTCAAGGGTTCTGCCCTGAATGCTCAGTGCATAAGTATAGTCATTTTCTCCAATCTCCCCAACCATGAAGAGAGATTTTATGTTTTTCTCATAGCAGCTGCGTTCGGCTATCATGCAAATTACATAACAAATCAATCAATCAAGCGTTTCACATAATCAGTTCATGTTGAACTTGCGCATAGTAATTAATTGGATAATAATTTAGATGAGGGACTGACCTCCCTTTTGGCCACATATTCTATCAAAATATGTGTACATCCAGTTAAGCTGTGTACTGAGAGAACTGTTGGTAATGGGAGATGAAATATTTTTATCTGATAAAATGTGCTCAGGTAAAGCAGTAGAGCCTGCAACTGCAAAATTTACTCCATGACCTCGCTTTTCTGATCCGTTCATGCTCAAATAAGGATCAAGAAAGGGCAAACCGGCTGATTGTGCTACAAAAATTATTGAAAATTCTTTAGCATGCATAGATCGTAATCCAAATTGAACAAATCTTAATGTATACCATGAGGGCCATACTAGCTATATTAACACATGTGGCATCAGAACATTTTAATCGGGAAAATTTGAAATTTCCAAGCATAAAGTAGCAATAATCAATTAAAGAGAAGAAAATGTTTAATCGGTTTCTTACCAAAATAATCAATCATTAGCAACCCATCTGAACATCTCCCCGTTGCATTCTTGTTGAAGGTCTCTCCGTAAGGAAGCTTTTCACATGCAAAAACTCCTGGTTTCTCACGAATCAGATTACCTGTGTCCGATGTGGAGTCCCCAAGTTTATAAATTGCATCAAATCCACAGGTTTTGAGAATTTGTACTGCATTGCTTAAAGGAGAAGCAACAAGGAGAAAGGAAATAAGAACAAGAGATAAAACAACATTGACGCAAGCCATTAGTACAGAAGAGAGAAACTCAAAGAAACCAAAACTACTTATAGCTTAAACTTTGTAAAAACTCAACCTGTTTCATACCTTTTTAAAATCAATTCCAAATATATATTGAAATACCATTTTCATTTGCTTACTTAACGAATTAATTACCCTTGTCCGGAACTGATAATAATTCGTTGTTTACAGTTGTATTGAACATTAAATTAATACTATTAATACCAGCAAATGATCGGTTTTGAAGCAGAGAGCTCCAATTTTATCATAACTTAACTTTGTAAAGTGGGAAGTTTTCTATATATTGCTACACTAAATATAGCAGTATTGCAATTAATCATGTCGCAAATTCAGCGATAACAACGCAAGATAGCTTTTGATACGTTAAACATTGAAATCGACTGAATGACGTCCGGAAACCATTATTGGAATAGAGTGATTTAGTTCAATTTCTTTAATATCTTTTACCATAAATGAAATCTTGGTTTATATTAAATTTATAAGCTACTTTATATGGTGATTTAAGGTTAGGCTTTCTACTTCCCGTTACTAATATATATATATACCAAAAAAAAAAAATTATTGATTATATATAAAGATATAGATCAAAAGAAAAATGAACTAGATAATGATCTATAAAGAGAATATTAATGTACTTGAAAGGAAAAACTCCCTATCAGCTAACTAAAATTAAAGCC
>JANLJB010003206.1:39265-56320 GCA_026212285.1 Bursera cuneata
ACGTATGAGTTCTCTTTTCTTTTCACGTGGCTTAATGTGATTGAGCTCTTTATATAGAATTATTTTAAAGGTTCCATGCATAATTTGAACGTCATTAATTGAAGTTGTATCCGAAGTTGAGAGCAACATTATAGCAGGAAGAAAAGAATAATGATACACTCTACTTCACATTGGATAAATTATCGTCATTAGTCTTTAACTTATAAATAGTAATCATTCAAAGTGTACGCATAAAGTGGCAATGTAAGGAATCAAATGAAAAAGGAAAAGAAAAAGGGTACAGCGAGCTACTTAGTAGATTTCGGTGAAGAATAATATTTGTCAGTCGGTCACGTTTTTATTCTCTATTGCAAATCTAAAAGAATAAAACCCCCACCAGAGAATTTAAATTTAAAGCTGCTCTACATGCATGGGAGAAGAAGATCAAGAGATGAATGAATGGATTAAAACTTTCTTACCGAAATAATCAATCGTTAGCAATCCGTTTGAACATCTGCCCGTTGCTTTCTTGAAGAAAGTTTCTCCATAGGGAAGCTGAGCGAAAACTGAGTGAGGGATCTCGCGAATCAGATTGCCTGTGTCTGATATGGAGTCCCCAAGTTGATAAATAGCATCAAAGCCACAAGCCTTGAGAACATGTGCATTGCATGAAGGTGGAAGAACAAGAAGAAAGAGAGAAACGAGTGCAAAAATTACTGAGAGAACCACGTTTTTGTTGTTGATGTTGGCCATTGACGAGACTGAGATCAACAGAACAGAAACTAGAGTGCTAGTATATAGAACTGCTAAAGCTTGTAAGGGATTGGATGGCTTATAATTTTTTAAAGCCAGGCCTCGTGTATGTGTCATTATATAGGGGAGGGGAGATAAAGTACTTAAGCGGAGAGGATCCTAATTCTACTCTTAATCCTTAATGAATTGGATCAAAACATGATTAATTACTTTTTTTTTCTTTTAATTTTTCAAAATTAGTTTTCTACGTAAACTAGGAATCCTAGGATTAACTCCACTCGGCTAGATGTTCTGTCCGAGGTCTCGTATGATATGGAAACCAATTAAACAGCAACACAATACTCAAAAATCTTTCTGGTACGAAAAGTTCACATAGATAGTATCATCTCTTAACACGTTGAGGACAATTAATCCTTATTTTTTTCGGAAACACGTTAGCAGGGGAATTTGCTTTCGATATGTAGCAGTCTATTGGTCTATTCTTGTTTCTTTAATTAATTACATTATAAATTTCTCAAAAAATAAATAAATAAATGAATAGAAAATTTTTTTAGTCTATTATTAGAATTAAATTATTCATATTATCAACAAATTGATATTTGTATTCATAGGAATTAGAAACCATTAAAATTTGCGAAAATACCTCTGGTGAATAGAAAAATAAATAAATACTCAAGTTATTTGAATTTGGATGGGATCCAATCATCCAAGAGTTCCACTGTTCACTTGAAATATTGACTTGTTACTTATCTCTTAATAACAAAGCACAAAATATATTAAATCCAATTTACTCAAATTAATAATTTATTATTTAATTCAATCAATTTCACAGTTTAAATAAAGATCAAATCTCTCGTATCAACCTTGGACCAGAAAAATGATACAGCATACTCGTCACATGGATGATTGTTTATGTTACCATGAAACACGCATGATTTTAGCAGAATTGGATCCATCTATGGATTCTAATAACAGATATCATAATTCCTACATATCAGCGGAACTGAATCTGAAAGCGGCACGAGAAGCATAATGCATCAAATGTACGGGTTAATTATAGAACAGGAAGCAATGAAACTTATGTACATAAGCCAAAAGCTACATCACTCACTCAACAACAAGGCAAGTAGAAAGTGCTTAAAAAGATGCCATCAAGTGTAGTTTATCCAATAGAAATGTGCTCTAATGACAAATTATTCTTACATAATAATATGTTTTCCTGTGATCTTTGCGACTAAACACTTGTTTTGTTCTCATAAGAAGCATCTGATGATATGTAATACTCAATAGACCAATACAACCACCAAAAGAATGCAATGGAAAGGCTACAATAACGCCTCTCCAGGTTAATTAACCAAATATTCTTTGAAAAAATCACATAGTATGGACCTATCATAAATTCCTTTAGTATATGCCGCACGAAGGGTTATCTAATCCTTGTGTGAGTAGGGATCCTTTGGGAGGAACTTGGCATATCTGTCAGTCTTGGCTCCACTTTTGTGGTCATAGTATTCAACAAGTGCAGCACCTGCTAATGCGGCCAGAGTAACCCCCTGAGCATGCAACCTGAGATTAAAATGGTAGGAGACAGATATTTAGCAAGTCAAGCCAAAAAACCTGAAATCTAAAACACAGAAAAGTCTATCACAAGGCTTCTTGAGAAAAGGCTCAAAGGTAAAAAAAGATGGAGCAAGCATTGATATAAATAGCTTGCAATAAAAATTCAACAGTCAGAATTCCTGGAAGAACAAAGGAAGATGTTCTTTACTTCAACAACACTATCAATAGATTGAAAGGTCTATTGTGCTTTTGCAAGATGAGGAAATTAAACTTTGACCTCCTAGGTATAGTTGTCTTGTCCACTTTGAATTCAACCCAGTAACAAAGAGAATAAAACATTTAAGATGCTGGTAACCTTTGCAACTTTAGCCACAACATTAATTAAAATCTCATTCTCGTCCCACTCAAATCACATTCTCTCTCTTTTCGCCACCCTTCTCTCTCTCACACAACCACACAAACATAAACACACACCCCTTGAAGAAGCATGCCACCCACCATCACCGAGATCATTAGGCTTGCCGAATGAAGCAACATTTAGTCAAATCCACAACCATTAGATATCGTACAACTTGGAAATTCTTCAATGAACATCAACATAAACTCACCACAACCAACTTCTCTTTGAAACCAGAAATAGAGATGTATCATTAGGACATCAGAACAAGTAAAATGCCTCATCCAATACGATATGTCCTTGGTAAAAGTTAAAGATCAGACCCCTGTTCAGATTGGTTTTAACAGAAAAATCAACTGAGTTTGATAAACTGTAGACTAGGTTTAGGAACCAAAACCGTGATGCAGAAACAGGATTACAAGGACGGGATTTGCTAAACCAAGACAACAAGAATAAACACAAAAAAATCAAGACTTTCACCCCTTCAACCTAAACTATCATTTAAAAAGGCAGATAAGGCAGATTAGCCAACAAAAGAAACAAAAAGAATTTCAAGTTCCCACCCAATCCATCACACCAAAAGGGGCAAAAAGCTATTTAATTCATTTTAGTCATGAAAAATTAAACAACAGAACCAAAGCGCTTCCTAAGAGCACCACAAATTTGATTACTTTCTCTATAAATCATATAATAACAATTTGAATAGATAAAAAAAAATCCAAACAAAACAAATGGATAATAAAAGAATCAAAATTTACCTAGCGTGAATGATCTTGACGCTCGTTTTCATATTGGGTTGAGACCAATTATAGGCGATGGAGCCGACGATTGCACTAAGCCATAAACTCCCTTTTCCACCGAACCATAAATAAAGAGAATAAATAAATAAAAATAAAACAAAACCCACGAGGCAGAAACAGAGAAGAAGATCTAGAAAAATTACCAACAGTTCTAAGCTTGTTTTCAACAACCCATTCCCTTGCAGATTCGAACGTTGTCTTGGCCTCCGACATTTTTTAGAAACAAGAACACGATTACGAGAGAAGAATAGAAAACGATTCTGAAGCGAAGGAAGAGTTTGGCTTCTTATAAAGTGGTCAAACGAAGACACAGAGAGAGGACGAAGCCAAGATGTGATTGTAAACCTGAGAACAAAAACGGTGGGCTGGACAAGTTGTATGGCGTTTTGCGTATCCACCTCAGCTACTGTTTTCCTACATTTTTTTTCTATCATGCCGCGTTGTTCGTCGCTTCAATTACAACGTGCTTATAATGACAAACTTCTCGTTTACCAGACTGGGCTAGGCTCCGATGGGCTGGGCTAGTCAACGATCATTGAACATTTTTGTACGACTAGTCATTCGTCTATTTTCGACTACTCATCATCGGATTTGACAACACAAGACAACAAAAAGGAGAGGGTAAAACAGAWAATATACATAGATAGTATTTGGTTATCCTCAACCGTCGGATTAAGATCTAATTCCAAAAAATATAGCCGTACACGTAACACATACGATCCTGACTCTCTTTTAAAATTTGATATCAATCACTGCTACTGTTCTCCTTCCAGAATCATCGTCTCCTTCCATTTCTGAAGCGTTCTTTCTCATCCTTCTGCAAAGCAAAGGTGATTTTTTTTAATTATTTATTCTTTTGGTCTAGCTATAAAAGTAAAGATTTAAAATTGTTCTGCTGGATGATTTTTTAGAAATAATTATTACAGGTCTATTTTGGAGGAAAATGAGCAGCCGGTCGAGCCGCACTCTTTACGTTGGAAATCTCCCGGGCGACGCTCGAATGAGAGAAGTTGAAGACTTGTTTTACAAGGTTTTTTTTTTAAAGAAATTCCTCATAATTAGTGAGTTTTTGTGAAATTTACATCATGAAAGGATAGATAAAAAAAAAATCGTCTAGAATTGTAGCTTTGTGTATTGGACGTGGAGACATAAGTGGTAGGATGGTCGATTACGGGACGATATTAATTTTTTAAAAAAGAAAACTCGTATGTCGTTATTGGTTTCATTTTATTTTTTAATCTTTGTTGTTTAATGGAACCATATAATTTTCTGGAAGAATTATTGTGATTTTGAGCATTTATTTGAAAATCTGCGGTTTATGAGCCTAGAAATTTTCCCTTTTCAAGTATTTTAATAACAGTTCTAAGAACCCTAGGCTGGTCATAGGGCCAAGGTTATCGAAGACCCTTTTCAACTTCTCGAGTAGGTAATCCTCTATGAGGACTCTAGAGGCTTTGGATAGATAGAATGGGGGAAAGTTCTTGAACTTTCTACTCATTACTTGGTTTTTCCTTTTGATCTGTTCATTATCTTGTTCACTCTTTTGATTTTTTTTCCTTATATAGTATTTGTTTTACATCATTTAAAGAAATGAGGTCGAGTGATTATAGAAACTGTGCAGTGAAGCTTCTGACACTACTTCTACGTGCTTAGACATTTCAATAAAAATTGYTAGCTTTAAATTATCAGAAGAATAAATCTTTTACTGCACTGATGAAGTTGTGGTGTTAGAAGCTTTTATTGGACCTTTATCTTTGGCAATGATGAAAATATGCTAGATGATTTTGTATACCCCTATTATAAATGTTTTTTCTTGGTAGTGATTGTAATGAGTTTGCATTAACCTTGTAATTGCAGTATGGGCCCATTGTTGACATTGACTTAAAGATCCCGCCAAGGCCTCCAGGTTACGCATTTGTTGAGGTGAGTTGGAATATTTGCAATTTTTGTGCAATGAGGATTATTCAAAATTAATCAATTCTCTTTCTTTTATTTTTTTAATTCCTGTCTGCGTGCAATAAGTTGATATCTTTTCCACTGTAGTTTGAGGATTCTCGTGATGCTGAAGATGCAATTCGTGGTCGGGATGGCTACAATTTTGATGGGTACCGATTGCGAGTGAGTAGCTAATCGCCCTTGCATATTTCCTTCCACTTGTTTCGTTTTGTTTTAAAACCATTTTGTTTCAAAACCATTTTGTTTCAAAACCATTTTGTTTCAAAACCATTTTGTTTTTTATCTAATTTTATCTTTAGGTTGAACTTGCACATGGGGGCCGAAGGCATTCTTCATCAGTTGATCGTTACAGCAGTTACAGTAGCGGAGGTAGCCGTGGACTTTCTAGGCGCTCCGACTATCGTGGTATGTTTTTTGGTTGATGTCACTTGTGTTTTCAGGATTGCAACTGAGAATTGATTGTATATCATTTCCACCATGCAGTTTTGGTGACTGGATTACCTTCTTCTGCTTCATGGCAAGACCTAAAGGTGAGCATGTTGCATCATTCAAGCAACTGGGTGCTGTATTTTTGTGGGTTTGATTATTTATTGGTCTGTTTCCTGTTCATTTTAATGAATGGAACTTGTTGACCTTTGGTATTTACTGGATACTGCTTATGAATTCGATGATCAGGACCACATGCGTCGAGCTGGGGATGTCTGTTTCTCTCAAGTATTTCGTGATCGAGGTGGTAACTAGAACTGAGATGATCTGTTCCTTTCAAGTTTAATTTTTGGTTAGTTCATGCTTGTGAGGATGTTGTGGTGCGAATTTTAAACAACTGATGATGTAATCATGGTAAAACTTTCTGTAATTAGTATGTTGAGATGGATATGTGGGTAGACTATGGGAGGCTATTGGAATTGATTTTGAATCTTATTTAGATTTTTATGGGTAGCATATAAAATTGACTTTGTACAGTGTGGTTTGTGCTAGTAAGGTCATTGACCTGATATGGCTTATTATAGAACTCTGACGTTGGTAGATAACTTTACAATGAGGTGTTAGCAGGAGAGATTTGACAATGAATTTAGTTGCCTAGTGGGGCATCATCTCTGGGTATAGGGTCATGCATGTCTTCATGTTTACCTATTTTTAGGCATATAAGAACTGTTACTTGAAATTCTTACAGATATTTAACGTAATACATTTGCAGGCATGACAGGAGTTGTGGATTACACAACATATGATGACATGAAATATGCTGTAAGTTAGTTTAAGAGTACTTTAAATAAGATTATTCTATAGGTCTCTTCGATTCACTGCCAGGGCCGGTTGGCAGTGAAACAGTGACGACCTACTCACAGCTGAATGGCTTCTTCTGTTTTGACTTTCTAGATAAAAAAACTTGATGGCTCTGAGTTTCGGAATGCTTTCTCCCGGGCTTATGTACGGGTATGTCATGATGAAGTTTCAGCACTTAATTCTGGGTTTCTTGTATGCGTTTACATAGCTTCCACTTAGCTGCTTATATTAATCTAGGTGAGGGAGTATGATTCAAGAAGGAGCTACTCAAGAAGCATAAGTCGTAGCCCCTATTATTCAAGAAGCAGAAGTCGTAGTCGTAGCCGTAGCCGTGGCTACAGTGATCAGAGCAGGAGGTTTGATTTAGTTGTTTCACAAAAGTCAGAATGCAAATAAACCATAGGTTTTTATTCAGAATGCAAATCAACTAAATATGAGTATTTCTGCAGCATTTCTCCTAGGGGCAAATATTCACGTCGATCTTTATCTCTTTCTCCTGCTAGGTCGAGGTCTGTTTCTGAGCGTTCTCGCTCATTTTCAAGGTATAGCCTTACTGATCATCTTTACTTTACTTCCAACGTATAGGGTCTCTTATTCTTAATATATATACATATATTTAAAAAAATGTAATTCTCAGACTCAAAATAGGTCCTTCGGGGTTATTTAATGTTTTTCTTTAAAATAAGTTTGTGTATTCATTAGGCTCTGCATGTGTGTTTTATATGGCAGCTCACCTTTTTAAATTTCATTTGTTAATGATTTATGGGTCATACTTTGTTCTTTCCTAAAATGTGCCTATTATGACAGATGAATGATTTATCAGTAAATAGATAGCCACCCAGCTGGTCTGTTTGAGGAATAGCAATTGGTACTAATATGCTTTAAGTCAAAGTTCTTAATGTTGGTTGTTGCTATCACTTGACAGCCCACTTTTACTAGCTGATAATTTTTCTTGACCTATGTAACATAGTCAAATACACGTGTGTCCTTATGGTCTACCCTATCGCTGCAACTGCATTTTTCCAACTTGGGCTGATTTCCTTCTCCTACTATCATCTTAAAATATCAAAAGACTCTATTCAAAGTTCTCCATCTTTTTTAAATTTGATGCTGAAGTTAACAAAAATGTGGCCTTAGAAACTGCATTATTCCCATTGCTTTTATTTTCTGTTGTATTTTTTATAAAAATTCCTGCCTAGTTTCAAGCTTTGGAGATCCTGGTAGATGGTCAGTTCCATCTCTCTAGGCCTAAGGTCAGACCGCATAACAAAGATCCTCAGGCTTGGCTTCAGCTAGTGAATGGCGTATTCAGGTTTGTTGTATTTTGTCTGGCTAAGCCAAGCTTGTTTACTTATTTTACAGCACCTTCAAAAACATCGTCCTAACAGCACTTGGTTCAGCTCGGGTTGTTAGGTTATCTTGTAAATACAGCTACCCATCGTGTAGGATTCAGATTTCATATTATATCTATGTTGCTGGCACATCAATGTTATAAATTTTGAGTTTTGCCTTTCTGGCTCAAGATTTCAAATTAAATATCTTTTCAATTCCACTCTCTTTAAAGTTTTCTCCTTGACCGTTCATGGTTTTACAAAATTGAACTCACATTGTAATGTTCAAAGCTGCACTTTGAGTAAAATTTGTGGTTCAAGATGAGCAGCGGTTAGTCAAAATTGGAGCAAACTCAGGTGTAGAATAACTAACTTCTAGTCGATCAGGCCTAGTGTTGCTGGTCAACTGGGCTGTTCTGTTGTACCCTCTAACTGATCTTTATACAGTTGCTTAATAAATGCTTTACTCAGCAAATCCTACTGTGGTCTCAATTCCCTGTTGATCCTGGAGTTGCTATTGGTGCCTGTTATTATTTGTTTTTCGGGTATGAGCGCTTGATAGAAATCCTGTCTTTTTTAAATATATTCTCTTGTTTTTTTTTTATTTTAAATTTATTCTTTTCTCATACATTTCCATGTTCATCTCTCTGTTGTACTGATAGTTAGCCTCGATGCTTTTTTCTGCATAGTTTTTATCCCTCTTATCAAATTGCTTTTATTCCAGCAGATGATATGTCCCTCAGTTTGAGATTTCCTTTTGTATCCAAAATGTGTTCTTATCATTACATATTTGTGTCAGAGGTGGGAGAAATATTTCAATATCATTTTGCTGAGTTTCTAGATGAAATTCTTTTCAGTTTCACACTTTTTTTTCTTTTTCCGAACCTTTTTACCCGTTATGGACTTGGCTACAAAGTTTTTATTGTTAACAATCGATGGGGAAAATTGAGAATATGGGTCAGCCAGTTACCATACCATGTTTATGAAGGTTGCCTGTTTGCTTGCTAGATCTGGCTCTTTTGCGGCGAGCTGGGATTGGATGTTAGGAACTTGATGGGATGTGGTGCTCAAATGCCTGCAACTCATTTTGTTCTTGAGGTAATACTGTTTTTGTTGATGAGCACCTCTGGAAAAACCCTAATGGTTTAATAATTCTAATATATTATGCATGATGTTCCGATAAGTGCTGGAATGGATCAGAATAGGTGGATGGTTTGCAATTTTAGAGCTGGACACTGATTTTAAGTACAATTGGTTTGATATTAGCCACCCCAAATCATCGCCGTTGACAAATTCAAGACTACTTCAGCCTCCTCAAACGTCTGCCCAGGATTCTCTTTAATTTGGTGATATAGACTGGATGGATGGTCTCCTTTTGTTTAGTACTCTTTATTATTGTGTTCTTTTCTTTTATTTTTTTCCAATTTACTTTAGATTTCTTTACCCGCTGGGAATGGGTCATTATTAAGTGCTGAGATGCAATTTTGATATACTGTTTTGGATATTTCTCTATGGTTACTGCTAAGATTGATGGTAATTTCCCATTTCTGAATATGTTCACACTGAGGTGGAAATGGCGTTGAGGCTTTTGGATCAAAGTTATAAAGGATTGTTCTATTGAATGGATTGTTTCTGGAAATTTTGCAGATCACGTTCTAGATCCAGATCTCCACTCTCATCTGTAAGTGAAATCTAATTTCAGGTCTTAAATTAAGTTTTCCAGAGAAAAGAGTAATAATAACTGTGATATCAGCTCAACGCTTGACATGGTTTTCTGATTGGCTTTTGATAATAAACCCTGTAATGTGCAGCCACGCGGCAGACCTGTGAGTAGAAGTCCTAGAGATCGCAGTCCAAGTCGGAGCCCAAGCCCAAGTCTGAGCAGGTCTCGATCCCGTTCACCTTTGGTATGATTCTTTAAATTTTGCATATATGGTTTTCCTTCAGGATTGTTAGCAAATCTGATTATAGGTATTACTGATTTGCAGGTAAGATCTGACTGATGGTGACCTGATGGGTGACACCAGGGATGACTATTGAGGATAATGTTATGTTAGTGCCTACGTAGTGCTTTGATGTTGAAAAACACACTAGATTCATAATAAATGACTAGGTATAGATCCATGACGTTATACTTGAACTTAGAAATATTGTTGAAGAATCATGTACTCTCTGTATTTCTCTTGTAGTAATTTGAACTTATGGATTGGACTAAAATTAAATACCTTCAACATCTGAATGCTTTGCTTGAACCATGACGAGGGAATAAATATCATTCTAATTTGGAGCCAAAATGGATTTAAGAGTATCATCCGTTATAGAAGTAGCAGATCAGAGTGAACTCGTCAATCATTCAAAGAAGGTTTCTTGCTTTATGGCCGGTGGTTAAGAAATTTTAGAAAACGTTCATTAGACATAACATAATGTATGGTGGGTATTTTTGGGTTATGATAAGGTATTGAGATCTATCCGAGCAAGAATAGTCCCATCAGGTCACGTGGTACACGTTTTCGTTTATGGTTTGCACCCAATGTTGTCTGAGAATTCAGCAACTAACCTTATTTTGACTATGGCAGCTGTACGTATACGGATAATTCGATGAGCGAAATTACGGTATTCTGAGGGATTAAATACCTGAATTTCGTAAGAGAATTATATCGTAACATTATTGGTAAATTATGAAAAGATAAACCTCCAAGCATTTCAGTGGTCTTCTTCTTTTCTCCAATTCGTTCATATGGTTCGTAACGTGTAAATTTGTTATGGTAATTTTTAATTGTCAATCTGTGAACCCGTTAGCTGAGCATAAGAGATCCATTTAAGAATGTTGCAAGAGCTTAACCCTTTTATATCATATCACTATAACTAAAACGCAATTATCATATCACGACATGGCGTATTCTTTTGTTACCATTGCCTTTGCCGGAGACAGGTCCTCGAGCCAACACATTCTATACAATTTAATTTTAGGTGGCTTAAATTTTAGTTGTTTGTTCAAGACAATAGTTATAACTCCATCTTGTTCTAAACTTTCAAGCCTTTTTTAGACAGCAAACAGCCCTAATGCATGTTCAGGTTCTTACTTCTGCCATTCAACTTTGTGATATTATTTTATATCCTCAAGGGCAAAGAAATTAGAGGAAGCCAAAAGTTCGATCACATCGCCATGTGGCTGCCAAGAAGATCGTTTTCCAAGGTCACTCTCACAGTATTTTGAGTCTGCCAGTTCAGGACGAGACTCCAAGCATTATATATCGTTTCTCAAGCATACATAATTGCAGTCATAGTAGGTAGTCTCTGCTTCACCACGCACAAGGAAGAAACTCTATGACTATGACTGATTTTGTGATAATGTCCTCTCAGATCCATGCCGTCGACGCAAGCTGCTGGGCCTACTGCCTGGATCTGAACCGCCAGCTGCCTGATGGAAAGGACCCCAACTGGAATCTCGGTCAACCTGATTCAATGAAAACGAAGCCAAATGATCCCTTTCCCATCCATGGAAACGACTTGACACAGGATTTTCAGCTTCTTGGAAATTTCGGCCCGCTGTACCTGGAGGGAAGAAATAGAATCCACCAGTTTGATCTGACGACGATGCTACTGGCCCTACTTGCGTTACACCTCTATGACCACTAGATCTTCGATTGCCAGAGATAATGGGTTGCTGCTGTTGATAATACGCCTGGAGAGCTTGAACTCTATCACGAGCCCGTGCATTGCTGCCTGGGTATGGAGGTATCATTGAGGAAGCAACTGAACTCCCAGCCCTCGCACTATATTAGTGAAAGGAAAAGTTCACTTAAGAGTCAATGCTACTATAATTTAACAGAACATAATCCCTTGAGAGACAGAGAGGCACATACCCGTGACCAACATGGAACGGATGCATAAAGGATCCTGATCTTGGTACATCAGAACTGGCCCTTGTTGACCTTTGAGTGACTGGTGGAATTGAAGACTGATCACCACTGCCAATTCGACTATTGGATGTGGAGAAGGGAGATGAATGTTGATCCCAAGCGTGATAATGGAGATCCATTGTAGGAAAAGTGTACGAAGTTGGTATCTCACCATGTACGGATGGACCATTCCAGGGATTGTTGAAACTAGAACTATCAGAAACACTTCCGCTGCTGTTTGAGGAAGAGGGATGAATGGGTCCAAAGTAAGCAATATATGGACACGGATGAGTAGCAGATGATACAGCTGTGTGTTCGGCGAATATGGCATGTTGTCCCAGTAAATCATGATCTGCATTATAAAGTTACCTCAATCAATAAAATATCACAGCACCTTCCACCACTAAATCTTCAGTTGAAAATCTTTACTCATGTATAAAAGGGAGGAACATCTTACATGGAGGAGAAGAAAATTCTCCTTCCCTGCAAAAATTAAAAGAATACTTGCTTAGAAAATCAAAGCTTAGAAATAGCAAGAAATACCAAGCAAACAAAACCACACTATGTAAGTGGAAATTTTAATTAGAAGAAAGGGAATCAGTTGAACCTACGAAAAGGTAAAAGAAACAACATTTTTCCCAACTAAACAACAAT
Organism: Bursera cuneata; assembly: GCA_026212285.1. Lineage (NCBI taxonomy): Eukaryota > Viridiplantae > Streptophyta > Magnoliopsida > Sapindales > Burseraceae > Bursera > Bursera cuneata. The sequence goes on from JANLJB010003206.1 coordinate 51,885, forward strand.
ATATTTTACATCTGACATCAACACATAGATATTACTACTATTCATTAAAAAAAAAACAGAGCACGCTCCTTATACTGTTAAGGAACAAAAAGTACAGCATCATTGAATCAGGTTAATACAACGTGTTAATATGGTCGACCATATTTACCACCAGGACACTCAAGATGTATAAGAAATGGTATTTGTGTCAAACTGACACAAGTCCATCACGATTGCATTCTCACATCTACTCATGACTTTTCCAAAAAAATGTCCTTCCACAGCATCCTAAAGGGACAGATTCATGTTTGACAGACTCATAATTAAGTAATCTCTTAATCAGTTAATCATTATCTTTCTACTACCCAATGAGAAAAAATAATCTTACTTCTCTCTTTTCTAAAGGAATTATCCATTGCCAAGAAACATATGCAAGTTATTCTTCAAAGAAATCAACAAATATCTAAGCGCACAAACACGTCAAATATAGAGAAGAGAAAACAATTAATCACAAAATTTCAATTGATAAATTCAGCAGAAAACAATTCAGATTTAATCTTCGATGCGCAAGATCATGCTTACTCAAAAGACGAAGGAAGTCGCGTTAAGCTACCAAAGGGACACCAATGAACTCCGAATGACTGCAAAAATCATTTAGAAACCAAGATAAATATGACGAAACAAGTAAAGTTCAAACAGAGTGCCAGCGTACATTTATACGCTGAGACACATATAAATACATAGGTTCATGCAAGACTAACCACTAAGTTGTTTCATTTGTCATACATGACCACAAACATATAGCAAAAATGCAGACAAGAAAAGATGAGTGAAACATAAATAATAACATTCTTATAAACTTATTAATGTATAGGAATTAAGTATACGTTGTACAACTTCATTCTGGCGTATGATATTGTCAATCTTCAGATGTTTCTTTCAGTGAGCTTGTAGTTGCATTATCAGTTACCCACTGAACACTTAAATAAATCTACTGGAAGAACTCTGCAGAACTAGAGTTTTTCGAATTTGGCCACATTGAAGTTTTTCCTAATGTCCTACTTGAAGCATTTCATTCCTAAAAGGAACTGGTATCATATAATACAACCTAACAAACTAGTATTATAAAACTCATTTTCATAACTAAGATGCATAAAAATATACTAATCGAGTCATAGTTCTAAACTGAAAAATAGCATTTTTTCTCATCCTTCCGTTTAGATTTCGGCAACCATTCGATAAATTATGACCATTCATCTCCTCATTACCGATCCAACATAAACTTCCTCTCCCCTCATTCTTACTGCTTCCAGCACAAATCAAATGATCTGAAATTTCTAATTTTGGGTTCTTTAGAGATTTGCATTACCTGTGTTTTCCCTGAAATATAGAACAAATTACAAACCAAATAAAGGTAGATCCTCTTTTAGTTGGCCTTGTAAAACCAGAAAATAGGAGGATTGCCCAGGCTTCTTTGTAATTATTAGGTCTGTAAATCAGAAGCACAGGCGTAGAAATTTTGTGCAGTTATAGACAATAATACTTCAGAAACCCTCAGTTTCTAAAGAATTTTCCAAGTCAGAAAATTTTGAAGAGAAATCTTTTAATTTTGAGGGATTATACTTACCAAGGCACCTTGTCAAGAAGCTTCCTTTGCAGTTTTGTTTCCATTTGGTGTTAGTTTAGATTAAGTTTAGTTATTTGGCCTTCTAACAACTTGCAAAGAGGAGTGTTACTTGAGAAAGGGAAAAAATTGCAATGATTATATATAATGATAATCGAAAAATTAATATGCTTTTAATGTATGAGACCTCAACATGAAAGATTAACACACATACCCCTCCCAAAAAAAAAAATAAATAAATAAAAATAAGCATGCCATCATCACAAAATTAAATCCTACCAAAGGAAATCACCATGGACATGCCTTCTAAAAAGATAGCAATGACTTAAGTGAGGTAACTAGGAAGTTTTAATAGAAGCGACTACAATAGAGCACAGAAGTTTTTTGCCAACCACGCATATAAATGGAATAAAAGTAAATGGTAATGGAAACTTTATTTACCATTTCAGAGTAGCTTAGATCATAAAGATCCTCATCATGGGTCCAGTCATCCATGCTAAACTCAGGAGACGAACGATAACCATTAGCATAAAGCCATTGACCTTTCTCAATTTTTCGACAATTGGGGCATTGCATGGCACCCTTTACATTGAACGCTGAACCAATGCAATCTGAAGACAATCATGTCAAAAATAAATTACAAACTAGAACAAGGAAAGATGCACTGATACTAATATAATAATAGAGTACAGGATTAAATGTTGCCCTCCAAAAGGAATATATATCAACAGAAATTGAAAACATACATAGCTTTTGACAGTTTAAACATATATCTCCAGGAGGACTACGACATTAAGAAGGAAAAATTTATTACTCATAAAATATTTATTTTGTGGCAAGAACTTATAACATCTATTGATTTATAATACGTTGTTTAGAAGATACACTACTTTGTGCCACACCTAGTATGAAATAAGTCTAATATGAAAAATTAAAACTCTTAAGTAGAAAAAACAAATTGTTATTATTTTCAATTAAAAAGTATAAAAAAAATAATAAATAAATCCTTACTACTATTGAGCAAATGCTTCAATGCTGGACTAAATTTTGCATGTCAATTAGATGATAGATGTCTAATTATGATTTTCAAAACCCAGGAGAATACCATATGAAAAAAAAAGATTTTGCCATGCAGCAATGGACTTGGGGTATATTGTGCATTAGAAATTTCACACAAGAACTAAGTATACCTGGAGCATTCTCCAGTGGTTGTCCTAAGCAACCTTAGTATAAGAAATCAGGGGCGCAAGGCAGCAGTATAGTCATAATCAAAAAGCATGAGGGTCATAAAACCGAAGAGGAAAAACACATATCAGGAATCACGAAAATCGTGGATGATAAAATCATCCCTTCAGAGCATAATGTCACAAAATTCATATTTTATTTCTTTGGCTTATCAATAGCATTAGAGTGTTGTAATCTAAATTGAGACAATCAATCCCTGAACCTACTTCCACCACCATCAACATAGCACATGGCCAAGCGTTAAAACCACTGGCGCACTTGGCTCTGCCTGAAGCTGAAATTCATTGGTTTATGAAGTTACAATAACACAGACAAGCACACCAAGAACAACCCAAATTCAAAAATATCAGCTTGCAAGCATGCTTCTGTTTCGATTACCAACTACTACCAATCTCAAGAGTCTAATTAAAACAATTACATTTGAAATTCGCTCTGTCTATCAAATCAGACATTGCATCAAACAACAAAAACAATTCAACTGTGATCTAACCAATATACCCCTGTAAAATAACAATGTTATCAGAATTATTCACTTAAAAGTTTAATCCCCTTCTTATCCTAACAAAATGCAAAATCGGAAAGTAAATTCAAACCTATTAAAATGATCACAACGAAGCGAACTTCTCTCAGTTCATTCTCTAACTAAGGCAAAAACATCTCCAATATATAATCAGCAATAACCAATTAACCACAGCAAGATGATCAAATAATCAAAATCAGCCCCAGATCTCATCAATTCAGAATCTAAAAGCTACAATAACCAACGCAATCCGAAATGCTCATTCGAATTCAAACTTACCCAAATGAAATTCGTGACCGCATTGAAGCTTGGCCCAGGATCGATCCCCATTATCGGTGACCAATTCGAGGCAAATCGAGCAGGAAATCGCACAAAACAATTGAGCACTGTTTGCGCAATCAGGAGCACCGCCATCGAAGTCGTCAACGACAACTTCGTCGTCGTCATTAGTGCCTAATCCCATAATTAAGGAAAAAAATCTAAAAAAAAAAAAACCCTAATAGAGAGAAAAGGAATAAAATTATGACGAAACGTAAAAGAATAAAAATTAAGAGTTAGAAATTGCAATAGTTATAGGCAAGAGCACGGAGAGAGAGGAAGCGGAGGGGGAAGCGGCAGAGGAAGGAGATGAAAAATCTGCTTCTTTTTTTTTTTTTTTTTTTTGTTGTTTGNTAAAAATCTGCTTCTTTTTTTTTTTTTTTTTTTTTCTTGTTTGCGCTTTATCTTTTGTCGTGAAATTGTAGATTTGGGACCGTTAGATTTGGAGCTTGTTGGATTACTGTTAATAACTGCTGTCCCAATGACTCAGATGGACGGCTCAGATCGTTTTCGGTGGTCTGTGTTGCTTGATCTCTGTTGACGTTTACTGTTGCCTCGTTGCCCAAACGCCTTTTTTTTTTTTTTCCTCTCTCTCTCTCTCTCCCCCCTTCCTTTGCTAACCTCCTGTTAATTTAACTGAATTTTCTTTTCTTTTTTAAATTAATCAATTCCCATCTTTATATTATTTTTAATATTTAAAATAATAATTCTCATTAAATAATTTTAACCCAAAAATAATAATAACAATAA
>JANLJB010003210.1:5231-15756 GCA_026212285.1 Bursera cuneata
AAATTTTAGCTTTATCTTTTAAGGAAAAAGGGAAAAGCTTTAGTCTTACTGTGTTTATGCTACAATTTCGGTCATGGCATGTGTTACAGACTTCCTCAAATTCTTTTAAATGGGCATATGGGTTTTCATTGTTAAGGCCATGGAAAGTGGATAGAAGTTGGATGATTCCTGGTTTAAAGTTAAAATGGGCTGCATCAGAAGGGTAAACTAGGCAAGATGGTGCGCTAGTTCTGACAGGGTTCATGAAATCTTTAAGGGTTCTTGGTTGGTGGTGGTTATTTGGTTCATTTTGTTAGGAGTAATTGTCCCCTTGGTTTGTGAATCTTTCGTCTTGGTTTTCAGCCATGTTTTCCAAAGAAGGTGTTGGTCTCCTAACAAGTCTACCACTAGTTGTGCGTGACCAAATGTTCATGCAATTTTGGAGAAGAAACAGAAGAGAAGATGAGCACACAAATGAAAATCTAAACTAAGAAAGAAAAGTGGTACTTACAGTTTAGTACACCAAACGTTACCTTCCCGGCAACGGCGCCAAAAACTTGACACGTCTAAAATAGGATTGTCTCCGAAGCGTAGGAGTGTCGAAGTAATAAAACCTGGTAAGACCAGGGTCGATCCACAGGGAAGGGGATTTAGGTGGTACAAAACAAGGATATATCACAAACAAAATAAAATAACACAATGATATTAACAAAGACAAAAATATAAAACAAAAGCAATTAAAGGAAATTAAATAAANATGAAAAGTAAACGAAGGATAAATAAAAAGTAAGAACAAATAATAAAAGGCTTAGGAGGCACTGCCTACCATTCAAATATAAAGGCGAGAATACAAATAAGAATTAAATGCGAGAAACTAAATTAAAATTGATAGGTGGCGTAGCCTTCCATAGTAAAGTAAAGACAATTAATGTAAGATAACAATTATAAAGAATAAATAAGAGATTAAATCAATGATATAACAAGCTAAGGTTAGAGGATCCACCCATGATATTTNAATAAAGATAATCCAACCCCTTTTATAACTCTATTGGAATCCACTCATCAAGATGGTTCCAATGGTAGAATATGTCAATCCAACCCCTTTTACCATATTATCAATGATTAAACCACTCTTGTATATAGGTTCAAGCATCCATTGTGCCAATTTCATATGTCTACAACAAATCAAGGATCCGAAAGATCCAAGTATTTGGTGTGCCAATGATTGTCAACAATAGATCAAGACCTCCACTATACAAGGGGTGTTAAGATTGATTAAGAAAATAAATACAAAGCATATAAAATAAATACAAAAGAATATGATCGATTAAGCTTATTTGGGGTTAGAGAACCATTATTTTGATATCAAGGGTTTCACCCCATCACCTTAGCGAAAAGAAAATTAGAAAGACATAATGGAAAGAAGAAAGTAGAATATAAGAAGGAAAATGCTCATGATATTACTAGAAATGAAGAAATAATACAAAAGAGAGAAGTGGGAGAGTTTGGCCTAATGCCAAGTTGCTCTCCTCTAAGCTATGTCTTAGGTATCTCCTGTCTCTTCCGTATGTCCCTTTGGTTATATGACACCTCTATTTATAGATACACATGAGGGCAGAATTGTAATTTTACAAGGGAGACAAATGTAAAATATCTTATTGANATTTTAGCTCCATCACATGCACCAAATTTGACCATTGATTTTGGGCACCGAATATTGACAATTGGATCTTGACTTCTTCATGAAAGTTGTAGATGTTTTATTCTATTGCTTCTAGAGTCATGAATCACTCAATTTGGATCAATATTGTAGAAGTTATGGCCTAAATACCGAAGCATGTACGAGCTGGGCCGAGACAGTAACTGGGTTCACTTCCAGCCCAACTTTGGTCCATCGAGAGTCCAAATTCCATGATCCACGTGAGACACACTTTTGTAAATAATTAAGTTATCTATTCACAGAATCCAGATTTGCCTTATTCCGATCTATAAATAGAAAGTTATGATCAAATTACCAAACCTGCATCATAAAGATGAAATTAGGAACAATTTGCTTATTTCATACGAATACTCTAAATATGCTTAAGTTGAGGAATTTAATGACACAAATGATGTAGAATGATGAATTAATCTCTTTATAAAACANTACATATTTGAATGCTCATCAGGCCCAAACTCGTCGAGAAGATGAACAGTCACCGGAGGTAGCGATTTTCAGCGATCGGGGGTGTTTTTATAGATTTTTGAAAATGCTGGCCTCCTATGTAGTTTATATAGATTTTGGGGTCCTGAGGGCTTTCTATAATTTTATAAACCTTTCCGAATCTCACGAAATCATCCTAAAACCCTAAAATCTCAATATAAACCTATCCTCATCTACAATTCACTCACGTGGCCCTCAAAATCTACAAATCGAGCACTAAAGACGAAAAATCCACGAACTCGTGAAAATTATGTTTTAGTTTCATTTCCCGAAAACTCCCGTATTTTTCCGAATACTCACATACACGGTGTCACCACGTCCGTGACACCTCATACGTCAAAAATACAAACTTTTACGTTTTTTATCTTTGAAATCTTTCACTTACACCCCTAAATCATTGTTTCTGAAAATCCGGGTTACCACACAACAAACCTAATGATCCAGTCAAGCACAACCCATTAAGTAGGGTAAATTTTGTAGTCCATATCAAAGAACTAAAGTGACATTAAACTTTGACCAACAAATCACAATAGCCTTAGACATGCCACATGTAACAAAGTTTCTATAATTCAAATACATTTGCGAATGAAGTAAACTTGACTTTGGCCAACAAGTCACAAAGATCTTGGAATCAAGAATGAATCACTCAATGGAAGGAAATCATGCTTGATATTTAAATGAGGAAGTTTTCGAGTAAATTAGATTCTAAATCAAATTTATTATCTTTGTTAGGTCTCATCATCATACATCCTTAAGCATACATACTACAATATTATATATGTTAAGTAATGATAAAAGCATGTGGTAATGATTATGGATACTCGAAATGCTCCAAGAGCAAGTCAACCCTAGGTGTCAACTTCTATCTATAATTTCCAACCTATTTTACATTATACTTTTCAAAAACCTCAAGCTACATTTAAGGGGCATAAAGTGAGAAAACAAATACATGAGATAGATAGAAAGGCAGGACGCATAGATCCTATTTAATAAATGGGGTTCTAGTATCCATAACCAACTACCCAAACAATCAAATGGCAATCAATTGACATGGTATTCAAATAGGCATATTATCAATCAAATCTAATTTGATTAATCTTATTAACATGACAATTCAAGGTTCAAACAAATCATATTTTGATATGATAATTTAAACTTTTTGCACATAGTTAATCTAATTAAATAATTGCCTATCAAATGATATAGCCAAGCTACAAAAATCCAACCTAGTTGAATTTTATACATGGTACATATCAATTAAACTCATTTCCACGAAATTTTCAAAATCAATGGATTCTAAATCCAATTTAATTTGAATCAAATTGTGGGCCAAATAATTTATTTAAGTTTGGTTTTATAAATCAAATAGTTTGGGGCTATGTTTAATTTAGAAATAGTAAAGCCTATTAGGATTTTTGATAGAAAATGGGTTTAATTAGAACTTAAAAGATTTGGGCTTGATTTAAAACATTTTAAGCCTAATTAGATATTTTAATTTTTTAAACCACTTCAATAAAAGCCTTTGGGCTTATATTAAACAACTTTAGCCTATTTGCATTTTTAAACTAAATCAAATCCATAAAGAAATTTTGGTGGGCTATCCAATTCCAATTGGCTCATTAGCACTTCAAGGCCCCAAATATGTCGTAAATTCCATCCAACTTCCAAGAAGTATGAGCTAGGCCCAATGGGCTTATATCAACATTAATTTGATCGATCCAATTCAAGGCTAAGCCTAATTAAGTCCAACTTAATTAAGTTTTGGGTCAAGTTTGATCTAACCAAGCCCATTAGTGTTAATCAAGTCCATTAGTCTTAAATAAGGTGCAATTAAACTAATCACACCACTAATTAAGTTATTTAGGCTACTAATGGTATAATTAAGTTTAAATTATTTTTTTAACTTGTTAATTAACGTAATTGAATTCCAAATTCTAGTAATTAGTATTTAATTACATTATTAATGTAATTAACAACATAATTACAAATACACATGCTTGCCAATTTCAAAATTTGCTTGTAAAATTATACTAATCATCCAATTAATCCAATCAACCAACAATTAGCACAATTCAATGCGTACATGCATCAAACATAACATTAATTTTGCAAATTAGACATTAGTTCTAAAAACCCTAATCCTAAACATGCAAACATATTCAATTGATCACAAGTCATGCCAAATTCAAACCTAATTGAAGCATGCTCCGATACCAATGTTAAATTTACCCAAGATCAACAATTAAGGTTAATTTGCACATGAATTGAAGTAGAAATACTCACAAAACTCCAAGCTTGTGGTAGTTGGTACTTCCAAAGCCAAAGGTGGCAAAATTCAAATTTTCTTCTCTCCAAACTTCTCCTCTAATGGCTAAGACCTAGTTCCAATTGATGCCACTTGAATTGCTAGATTCCCTTTCAAATTTTATGAAAAAATTGACTTGAGGGAGGGATGGCGTTGGCGGAAATGGCTTTAGAGGAGAGAGAGATATTTTTCCAACTTTTTCTTCTAAGAAGAAAATGACAAAGTTGGTAGTTGGCTTATCATTATCCCATGTGTTTATTTTCTTTTATAATACTTGGAGAATATCAAATAAACCCTTGCAAATTTATGGCCTCATTTTCAAGCCTTTAATTATATTAATTAAGGCTTAATAGGCTTGGCCCAATTGTCTTATTAAAAGCCCAATCGTGTTTGCAAAATGGATCTAATCCAATATTCAAAGTTAAGGCCCAAAACTAGTTTAAATAATCTAATTATATAAAACTAGCCCATTTGCAATTTCATATCCAATATAAATAAATTAAGCCCATATCTAATATGTATAAAAAGCTTAATTGGACTTTTAGGTCATTATCCAATAATCCTACAAAGTCCACTAACTTAGCTAATTTAAAATTAGTCCACTTTCTCTCAAACTTTATAATCAACAATTAATTGATTTTCTTACCTCCATTCTCTTACGTGAATCCATTATCGGAACGTCATCGGTGTTCAACCCATTAGAATTTTGAATATGTTGGCAATAAATCAATTAAACCAGACTATTCGATTTCTAACAAAGTACTATGCCTATCCAATTTTTCAAAAGGATCTGTAAACCCTATAACCTTTTTTCAAGCGTAGTTTCATGTAATTCGATCTTATGCCAAATGCCACATATGAGGTCTAAGGCTGGAATAAGTTTACCCTATTAACGAGGTACATGTCAGATTCAACTCACAACTGATTCTCTTTTGTTGAGCAGTGACTTAAAACCATCATAATCACTCTCTTGCTAGCTAGCCTTTGAGCAATCGTTATTGAATCCTATGTAGCATCATCTCCTTTTGCCTGGAGTGATAAATCACATCTTAACATTATACCCACTTCTAAATGGTTCACAACGTACCCAATCATAACTGTATATGAAACCCCTTAAAGATTTCAGACATAAATGTCAAAGCACACCGATCTCTATATGAGATCGTCATATAAGTCTCAGGTCAAAAAACCACATGTCACATCCCGAAATCTCTTATACAAGAACCCCAGGGGTGACTATGTAAAGAAATAAAATAAATCAATTAAATTTAAGAAAAGCTTTAAATAAAACATTTTACACTTAAAAACACGGGTTACGAAATTTTTCTTTGAAAAAAATACATAGAAACGACTCACTCTGAGTACCCAACTATACCCAATAGCATCCGAGATCCTCTATGTGATCTCTGGATCACACCACTAGACTCCTGACCTCGGGTATCTGTGGAGGAAGGGATGAATAACACAACCTAGTAGGAATTTCTAACTCTATACAGTTCTATAACATTTTACCTACAATGCATGCATCAATCAAACACCACAATACGCTACATCATCTCTCTCTCACTCACGTACGTCCACACTACGTCACAAGACATTCTCCTTTTTACAACCACAACCTTTGCATCACATGCGATGCATCCACGCATCCCAATCACCAACCTGAATCAATCCTTAGATTGTGTCTCTTAAACGGATACATCTAAGTATCCACCATCTCATTTCATCCACTAGTAAAAACACACACGGGCACATCTAAGGCCTGACACTGTACATGCCTTCACAGTGACTCTCCTTAGATCCCTCATAATCACGTACAGCACAGCTAAGGCCTGACACTATATACGTCTATTATAGTGAATCCCCTTAGGTCCTTCAAGACATATACGGGCACAGCCAAGGTCTGACACTGTACATATCAGTCACAGTGAATCCCTTAGGTTTACGGGTACAACTAAGGCCTAACACTATATACGTCTTTCATAGTGAATCCCCTTAGGTCCCTAACCAACTCATACTCAGGCACAATTAAGGCCTGACACTGTACATATCAGTCACAGTGAATCCCCTTAGGTCTCTCACCAACAAAAGCCTACCTATAGGCTAACTACCATAAACTATGTCACAAGTGACCTCAACGGATCTATCCCATATCACAATGGGCTCATAGATCAATCCAAACATCTCACTGGACTACCACATACCAGCCGGTCAGTCCGCACATCACTAGTAAGTCCCCTCGGATCCCCGTATACCGGCTGGGTCAATCCAGGGTCTATCCGTACAACTTATACACACGTCAATCCTCATGTGTACGTCCATCATCGTACACCCGTATGTCTGTTCCCATTTCACCCAATGATCATACTACTACATGCCCATAATCTATACTGGGCTCACCCGGTTACTCTACCGTACTCATACCATCCGGTCCCATGACCTTTCACTCATTACTACTAACCCGTACGGCGTCACTTACGTACAGTTCACTCATGTCTCATCCATCTCTTCACGTAAGTGCACTCACGTGCGGTCCTTGTTTCGTACGTCCCATTACTCACGGACACGTTCTCGGGCACCTCCCGTGTCTCAACTATCCTGTAAAGCATGAGCAACATATTGCCCGTATCCTAATCCTTTCATCCCACATGTATATTCGTACACCGTATCTCACATTCTGACTATCCCATCGTCTCACCACTCAATCCTCACCCGTTTTGTAACTCACGGATGCACGTGTATCACCCGCGTGTCATCCATTCCATATCTTACTGCCTCCTACGTAACACCCGTACTCTAGTTGTATCCTCACGTACCATCCCATGTGGTACTCATAATCCACAACCCACTCTGAGTCCATTCCGACGACATAATCATACACGTTCCGCTCGGTTCTACAACTAATCATTCGTTTTCGTAAATCTGTATACACGCACGTGACGTCCTGATCCATCAATTTATCTAATGTTCTATTCGCCAATCATACACTTTTTATTCCCTAAGCCACTACATAAATTAAGTCCACATGCATAGAAAATAAAATAGAAATGCACAGTCAAAAACCCTAGCTCGATATCCGAACTGTAGCTCCCGGACCTTCTTATCTCTCTTTTCCTCATCCATGCCGTGAATCCATATGTCTTGGGGGTCCCGAATGAGTCCTCGGAGTCACTGGGTCATGCACATACAAAATGGGAATAGAGAGTTAAAATGATATTTTACATCTCAGGGGCGTTACTATAAACTTATAAACTATATAAAAATTAACCAAGTGGGGGTGAGATCGCTAACCTAAAAACCCTTGGGGGTTTCAACGTCAAAACACATGGTAGGGGGTAAACTGCTAAGTTTCAAAGCTGTAGGGGGTACCAAAGGGTGCAACTGCCAAAGTTTGAAGCTGCAGGGGGTTGACGAATCATACCCAAGAGCCGTGCTTCACGTTCTCTAGTCAGAGAACACGATCGGCTATCGGGATCCATGATCGGAGGGTACCACCAGCTTCGTCTCGTTGAGAGGAATCTGTTATGACCAACGACGACGGCAACCGATGACCAGAAGTGGCTGATCGACGAATGAGAGGTGGTGGCTGTCGGGGCGCATTGTCGATGACCTACGTATCAGACCGATGATTGGAGGCCACTATTGGAACCAGCTCGTCGAGAGGAGTCGATCGCCACCAATGTCGGAGGCTGTCGACGCTGAAATCAGCTAGTCGAAAGTCGACGCAGGCAAACATTTTCAGCCCGATCTACGGCGTTTTTGACACCGGACGAAGGAATGGGGACCACCACTATGATCAGCAAACCGAGAGTTTTTCATTGCCACCCATCTCACCGCCTAACTCGTGGGGAATGCAAATGATCACCGGCGATGGCAGTGACGAGGTGATTTCCGACGAATAGGGGTGTCTGTGCTATTTTTTTAATGTTCGGGCCTTCTATTATTTATATAGATTTTGGGTTTCTGGGGTTCAACTGTAAATTTTTAAACCTTTAACAATCGTAAATCCCATCCTGACACCTCGACATCTCGTTATTAACCCAAATCCATCTATATTCTACTCACATGGCCATCAAAATACGAACATTGGCCACTAAAGACAAAAAATTCACGAGCCTGTATAAAATTATGTTTTAGTCTAATTTTCTGAATTCTTCCAAATACTCATTTACATGACGTCATCACGTCCGTGTCATCCCGTATATACCAAAAATATACTATTTTACGATTTTAAGCTTTGAAATCTTTCACTTACACCCCTAAATCACTGTTTTGAAAATCTGGGATGTTACACCATATACACCTATCATGATGGACCTCCCATAGACACTTAGGTAACTACCAATGGGATTCCATATCGAGTTGATCCAGTGAATATGAAACTATTCAAAACAAACAATAGTGTTTCCCTATACATTTGTATAAGTATCAAATACTTAAATGCATAAGAATCATATTGTTATACTCCTATAACCAGTGCAAGTATAATACTAGTCTAACCATACTGCGGATATCTTGTCTTGGTAATACTTCGATCAGGGATAGTTTAATGATAATATTTTATAAGCATTGATATTTGTCTCACATCTATATCAACACAATATTATCATAAGGACTTTTATATAATACAAATATGTAATCCAATAACAAATAATGATTAAAAAAACAATTTCTTTTATTAATATATACATCAAATGTACAATGTAATTGCTTCTAAGGCATCCATACACTAACAAAACCATCATTAGGACTTAAACAAGAGATAAGAGTAAGTAATTTCATTGATGATAATACATCAATGTGGCTATTAATACATCAACATTACAATGATGCTTAATTGATATATGAGCACTTTGATTACAAGAACAACCACGACCTATTGTGTAACGGGTAATTATATCAAGTACATTAAGATATCATATTTGTTACAAAATAGTTTTACAATTTCCATTAAAGAATCCTAACCATCACTCTCATTTTCTAAATAATTTCGTTTGTTATTGCAATAAGATGCATAGCATTCGATATATCTTGAGACTTTTGTTGCAAAGCTTGACAAAGAACATCAATTATGCCCATAATTTTCTTCACCAAGTGCAAGATAAATACAAATTCAAATGAAGTAATAGAATCTTAAGCAACAACAACATTTCCATGTTAAGTGAAAGTGGATCCTCCATTTATGATATCTCGAAGAACTACACAAATCGGACAAACATTTTTAATAAGCTACAAACATAATGAAAATAAGAACTCTGACGGGTATATGGAGACTCATTAAGAAATAATACTTGTAAAGCGTTAATTCCACTCATCTCAAATGTTCATTTACATAGTGTAGAGAAATTTCAAGTGTTAATATGAAACAAAAGGCCATGATCATGTTATGCCATTATAGATTGTGCCCAATAAGGATTACTAGATAAGTAGCAATTGGAAAAGTTAAAGTTTGTTATAGGTGCACTGGAAGAATGTTTAATATAAAAGACTAGACTTGCAGAGCAAATTTTTTACGTAAGTGATCACGCTTAAAATTAACCTTCGGCTAAACGGTTGTTGTAGCATAGCTTTAGATATCAAATCCACAGAGAGGCAATCACTAACATAAAAGGTTATTACAAAAACAGGATAAAAGATTGATAAGATAAATTGAAATTATAGACAATAATGATCATGACAAGACTTCGAGATTCACTTGATTGTTTCATTTTAATATTATCAACTTTGATTCTTATTTTACTACTCAATTGCATGTTTCACATCCCAAACAAACAATCGAAAAATATGACGTTAAAGATCAAAGATAAAAACTTNGGTATTTTGTTTTGAGAAATTTTTTTCAATGAAGAACAATAATGATCTATTTTTACAAGCTACTCAAGATCGACAATATATCTATACTAGTTATTCTAGCACGACAATACTGCAGGAAAAGATCAACTTATAAAATAGATATTTTCAACAACGATTATAATCTAACAAGCTGCACATAAGAAAAGCGTGACTGAACTTATATGATTATGAAGAAAATAATCTTT
>JANLJB010003213.1:0-14291 GCA_026212285.1 Bursera cuneata
TTCCCATGTTTTTGGAAGTAATTTGTGGCCTCGCTTGAGCTACAGTAGCCACACATTTAACGTATATTATTTGACAACTGGCAACATGGGAAAGGAATCTCCTTAGTTTGGCTTTGGCATGATATTGATTTGTTTAAAACTTCTTGATCATGACCGGTGAATAATTTATGAGAAATCGGTGGCAATTCATTATCATTAACACTTCTATCTACATGAGCAGCCAATAGCAATTAATAAATGGGGATATTACATTGAACCTCCCAACTACATGAGCAGGCAATAGCAATTAATAAATGGGGATATTACATTGAACCTCCCAACTAATTATACAAAGAATCAACATCCATCTTAATTCAAAAATAATAATGATATCCCAAAAATTTAACACTCAATTGTCAAAGTTAAGAGTTAAAAAGCATAATTTTCTTGAGAAATTATAAAAGTTAACCAAGTGATGTAGTTAAGTTCATTTAGGATTTGTTTTATTATTTTATTTTACTTAGGATTTGTCTTCTTATTTTGTTTTACTCAAAATTTTTTTATTTTATTTTAATTAGAACTTTTCTTTAATTCTAGCTCTTTTAGGATTTGATTAGGTTTTTATAAGATTTATTATAAATTAAACTTTATAGCCGTCAACGATTGTTGATTTTTTTTTTTTATTAAAGTTATTGAATATACTCTGTGAGATATTTTTCTAGTTCCTATATTCCCTGAATTGGCAAGTTCTTGGTTTATAAAAGAGTTGTGAGAGCATTGTATTTGTAGATTCTGCTTCTACCTATACCATGCTGCATCAGTTGGTATCAGAACCTAGGTTGCTCTCTACCATGGCACCTAGAAGAAATCGTGGTAGAAAGCATGCATCGTTTGGTGAATTGTATGAACGCGATAAGGCGACACATGTGGAACAACTAAAGACGCAATTGCAACGTATGGATGAGCAATTTGAACAGATGGGGGATAGATTTGATGCACTGACTGAACAATTAGTCGCTCTCAATGTCAACAATAGGCATCATTTTATGCAAAATCCAACATTCTCAGAAGATAACGAGGAGGATGGCGATAAAGAAGAGACTTCCAATCCGTTTACAAGGCGTGGAAGTAGAGGACAATGTCCTTTGGCTCAGAATAAATCTAATAGATAGGAGTTAGGCTTCAAACTTGACATTTTAGAGTTCCAAGGGTGTTTACAACCGGAAGAATTCCTAGATTGGGTTGCTGCAGTAGAAGAAATCTTGGAGTTTAAGGAATTGCCTGATGACCGAAGAGTTTCTTTGGTTGCAACAAAATTTAGAGGGCGTGCTGCAGCATGGTGGCAACAAACAAAGCAAAATGGGGTGTGCCAAGGAAAATCTAGAATTAGTAAGTGGGAGAAATTGGTCAAGCATATGAGGGCTGCATTCTTACCACATAATTATCTGAGGACCATGTATTAGTAATTGCAGAATCTTAGGCAAGGTTCACAGTCTGTAGATGAGTATACAACAAAATTCTATAAACTAGTGGCACGAGTGGATTTTTCTGAATCAGATGATCAGTTAGTGTCTCGATTCATTGGGGGTATGAGACAAAAATTCAAGGACTCTTTGAATTTTTCGACCCTGTAAACATGTCAGAAGCCCATCAGAGAGCCTTACATCTGGATAAGACATTCTCAAGGAGGACATGGGGTGTTGGGGGCTTGGAAATAATAGTGTTAGTGACTAAACAACTTCTAATCCACGTGTTCCAACTTCAGCCTTTTAGTGCACGCAACGCAACCCAAGGACCTACACAAACTAGTGGACAAACACCTAATAAGGACGTATCGTCTAGCTCATAATTGTGCTGTTTTAAGTGTGGTGAGCCAGGTCATAGAATGGTAGATTGTAGAAAAGGAGATTTTTTTTTTTATAGGGATTGTTCATTGATTTTGAGGAAGCTGGATTAGGCGATTTTGAACAAGGACCTACATATGATGATGCAGAAGAATGTGAGGAAGAGTTGGTTATGGGAGATGAAGGTCTGTTGTTAGTAGTGAGGCATGTTTGTTCGGCACCTCGTAAGATAGAGGGTGATGATTGGTGACATAACAACATATTCCAGTCGACATGCACTATAGGGGAAAAAGTTTGTCGCCTTGTGATCGATTCTGGTAGTTGTAAGAATGTGGTCTTAGAGGAAGCTGTCAAAAAACTAGGAATAACAACTGAAAAACATCTTAGTCCCTACAAGTTAGCTTGGCTTAAAAAAGGAAATGAGGTAACTGTCTCTAAATGTTGCTTAGTGTCATTTTCTATAGGAGCTAAGTATAAGGATACAATTTGGTATGATGTGGTGACCATGGATGTCTCATATTGCATAGCCAGGTTAACTCATGAGCCTTAGTTATTTTAAATCATCAGAGTTTGTTTGTTTTGATTGCTATTGTTTCTCATTTTCATTTGTTTAGTTCATTAGATTTACAGGACCATTCATGGAGTCTCTTTAGTTCAACTTAGAATAGGAACTTGCACATTTCAATAGTTAGATAAAAGTTTCCTGTCGGTTCGATACTTGGATCCTTGTCCACTTATGACTTGAGCAATTTCGTACACTTGCATATTTTACCAACAAGTTTTTGGCATCGTTGTTGGGGGACTTAAGTTTTAAATATTCGAATTTTATTGCTTATTTTGAGATTGAATTGTCTTTTATTTTTTTGTTTATTATTTTTACTTTCATTTTTGTTTCAATTTGATTTGAGTTTCTTTGCTTTTTTAGGATTTACCAGTGTATGTCCCAGACATTACTTTGTGACTCAGAGATAAAAAGAACTCTACGCAAGCTCAGAAAGTGGAACAGAGAAGCAAAACAAGTAGCTAATAATTCTTTTACCAGTGTGGCAGAGGAAATGAATCAATAATAAAATGCACCAATTGGAGTCTTGACGTCATTACCTAATATATCTTTATCAGCTTCGATAAGCCTCTGCCACTAGCATCATTTGTCCTCCTCAATAACTAACTAAATTTACTTTTGGGTTTCAAGGTACTCAATAGATGGTGGCAAAATCTCTACAAAAAAAGGATACTGGAGGAATACTTCTCAACAAGCATTGCTAAAAGAAGCGCTTTTACTCCTTATATCAATATCTATATCTTCCATGCAGAGATTCAAAGCGATCATAGGTTTTATAAATGTCTCATATGGATTGCAAAACTAAATTTAGCTTCATTGAATAACCTAGTCTTAGTATATGTGCTAGGTGTTAGATTAAAATGCGGAAAACTAACCTCTAGCCATAGCAAGAACAAGAATTGAAGAAACAAGAACAATGGAGATTAAAGTCTTCTAATCCTTGAGTAAAAGCATCACAATGGAATGGTTGAATTAACAAATACTTGGGTTAGGGACTCCCTCCTCTTAATCCTATATGTAGATACATGGAGTAACCTATGAAAAGCCAAAAGTCACATCTCCATTAAAGGTGTAACTCATGGAAACCAATAGGTAACCTTAATTGAATCAAATAAATGGATTAGTGAAGGTTAGTGGAGAATTAAGACATACTTAGTGGAGAGAAAATTAGGAGCACTTTAATATTAAATTAAATTCATCAATAACTTATGTATTAATTTAATATTCTCCCACTTAATCCATATATTTTCTCTTAGGTACCGTCATATCCACTACTATACAGTCCATGATTCCTTATACTTAAAATTAAAGAAATAAATTACATGAATCATGGCGGTAAGTCATCTAACACTACAAAACAACAAAATTCACACAAAAGAACCGAGTCCCATATGTGCTACATGATCCTTAAATCCCTTAGGTGGCATGCCTTTTGTTAAAGGATCTGCTATCATCAATTTAGTGTTAATGTATTCAATGACTACTGAATTTGTCTTAACACGTTCCCTGATGGTTAAATACTTTATGTCAATGTGTTTACTTCGACTTCTACTTTTGTTATTTTTAGCCAAGAAAACAGCAGCAAAATTGTCACAATAAATTCTCAATGGCTTACTAATAGAATCCACGATTCTAAGCCCAGATATAAAACTCTTCAACCAAATACCTTGTGATGTAGCCTCAAAACAAGAAACGAACTCGGCCTCCATAGTAGAATTGGTAACTAGAGTTTGTTTTGCACTTATCCAAGATATGATGCCGTATGCAAGCATAAAGATGTATCCTGACGTTGACTTTCACGAATCAATACATCCAGCAAAATCCGAATAGGAATAACCAACAACCTCCAAGTTGTTTGTTCGTCTATACATAAGCATGTAATCCTTTGTTCTTTGAAGGTATCTCATCACCTTCTTTGCAGCTTTCCAATGGTCTAAACCAAGATTACTCTGATATCTCCCTAACATTCCCACAGCAAATGCAATATCAGGTCTTATACAAACCTGAGTATACATAAGACTTCCAACAGCTGAATTATATGAAATGTTCTTCATTTATTCCCTTTCTAGCTCATTGTAGGGACATTGGTTCAAATTGAACTTGTCATCCTTAACTATGGGAGCTACAATTGATGAACAATCTTTCATTCGAAATCTCTCAAGAATCTTAATGATATATGTCTCTTGAGACAATCCCAAGATACCTTGAGCTCTATCTCTATGGATCTTAATGCTAATGATATAAGATACCTCACCTATATCTTTCATATCAAATTTCTTAGAGAGAAATTATTTTACCTCGTGTAATACACCTAAATCATTGGTTGCAAGCAAATATCATTTACATATAATACAAGGAAATAAATCTTACTCCCACTAACCTTATGATATATTGTAGTAATCCGGATTTTCGGAAACAGTGATTCAAGGGTGTTAGTGAAAGATTTCAAAGGTAGAAATCATGATATGACGTAATTGTGACGTATACGGGGTGACACGAACGTGTTGACGTCGTGTATATGAGTGATTAGGGGTTTTCAGGAGTTTTCGGTAAAGTGGACTAAAATGTAATTTTATGTGGGTTCCCGAATTTTCGTCTTTAGTGCCCGTTTTATGGATTTTGGGGACCACGTGAGTGGAATATGGATGGAAATGAGTTTATGTTGAGATTCTGGAGTTTCAGAATGATTTCGTAAAATTTGGAAGGTTTAAAAAATTACAGAAAACCCCCTGGACCCCAAAGTCTATATAAACTGCAAAGGAGGCCAGCAGTTGCAAGAAACTGCAGAAACACCCCCAGTCACCGGAGAAGACGCGCTCACTGCCGTCTCCGGTGACGCTTCGTATTCCCGGTGAGTCAGCCGCCACGGCCGGTGGCGATGGAACCGTTTCGACCTGCTGATCGTCGTGGTGGTGGCCGTTTCCCCATCCGGTGTCGAAAACATCGTAGATCAGGCCGAACATCACCGCCTGCGTCAACGGCCGCCGGCCGCCAGCCCCCGACACCGGTGGCGTCGGCTTCGTCTCGACCAGACGATTCCGGCCATGGCCTCCCATCGGTCGTCCGACGCCTGGATCATCGGCAACGAGCACCGATAGCAATACCTCGCAACTTTCCAATCTGCCTCCTCTGGCCATCGTTTTCCGTCGCCGATGGTCGGGACAAGTCCCCCTCACCGAGATGATCACGGTGGTGACCTCCGTTCGTCGTTCCCGACAGCCGATCGTGTTTTTCGTTGAGGAATCGTGAATCATGGTTGAGGTGGCTAATTACAGTCAGCCCCCTCACACTGTGGGGTTGGTAGAGACACCCCCATGGCACCCCCCTTGAATTTTGGATGTTGGCAGTTTCTCCCCTGCCATGTGTGATGATGTAAGGACCCCCGATGGTTTTCAGGTTAGCGATATCACTCCTGTTTGATGGTTTTAATGTAGTTTATGGATTTACGGTAATACCCCAATGGGTAAAATATCATTTTAACCCCCGGTTTCCGGTTTTGCATGATTGGACCCCGTGACTCTGAGGACTCATCCGGAATCATCGAAACGCATGGAATTGCGATACGGATGAGGAATAGAGAGAGAATGAGGTCTGGGAGCTATGGTTCGGATATCGAGGTAGGGATTTCTAACGATACTTTTCTGTAATGTTTTAACATGCATGTAGACTTATTTTATTGTTGTGGCTTAGGGAATAGAGACTGTGTGTGGTGAACGAGTAGGTACATTAGATGATTAGATAGATCGGGACGCTACGGACGTATACACGGTTTCACGGAAATACTCGATAAGGTGAGAAATCGGATGGACGACTATGATTGTGTCACCGGATGGTGTACGGGAAAGGATTAAGGACGAGGGATACCTCGTATGACCATACGGGAGGTTATGATTAGAGTTTAGGGATACGTAGGTGCCGGTAGGGTATGGAACAGACGATACGCGATTGATACGCACATGTCTGCGGGTTACGGAATGGATAAGACGGATAGTGAGAAGTCCGGATATATGGAATGTGAGGCATGGTACCTGGGTGTGCATGCGTTATGAGATGTACATGTCACGGGAACATGGTACACGCGTATGGTGGGACGGATGAGACACGAGGGGTGTCTGAGAACGTGTTCGTGGGACTCATGGGACATGGGTAGTTTGTGAATATGTGTCATGGGATAAGTGAGCCATATGTAAGTGAGATTGTACGGACTAGAGGTAGTGATCGAACGGTCTTAGGACCGGATGGTACGAACATGGTGGTGTGACCGAGGTGGGCTCGGTATTTACTATAGATATGTACTACGGAATAGGTATTGGTACGTAGGTGTGCAGTGATGGACGTACACGTTAAGTTTAGCGTGAGCGTGGATCACATGGATGGACCACGGACTGTCCTGTCTGAGCGTACGGGAATTTGAGGGAAAGGCTTGTGATAGATATTAGATCGCCCGACCTTGTGTACAAGGATCTAACAGTGATATGGGTCGCCTAGCCTTACGTGCAGGGACCAGTCAGTCATGAATAGTCTTGCTTATGGGCAGTTATCCGAGGGATATGAGGATTGACTTGTTGATAGACAGTAATCCGTTGGTGTACAGATTGGCGAATGGGTAAGCGTTGTGAGATACGAATAGTTGTGTGGCTAGCAATGATTATGAGTGAGAGTGGGAAATGTATGATAGTAATATTAGGGTGTACGAAAAGTGTGGTGTGACTAGCTGTGTGTGTGATTGTGTGATGCATGCATGTAGATAAAATATTATAGAACTGTATAGTGTTAGAAATTTATACTGGGCTGTGTTGCTCATCCCTTCCTCCACAGGTACTCAAGGTCAGGAGTCTAGCGGAGATGGTCCGGAGCTCACGTAGAAGATCTCAGACAGTCATGGGTATGTTTGGGTAGTCAGAGTGAGTCGTTTCTATGTATTATTTAAAAAGAAAAATTTTGTAACCCATTTTTAAGTACAAATGTTTTATTGAATAGTATTTTAATGGTTTTTATTTACTTTTAATTTATTTATTTACATAGTCACCCCAAGGTTCCTGTATAAGGGATTCCGGGCCGTGACATATATACATTGGTCCATGATATTCTCAACAAAACCGAATGAGGAGATAACTTCATGAAATTTTAAATACCACTGTCGGGAGGTTTGTTTCAGTCCATATATAGATTTCTTAAGTTTGCAAACCAATTGCTTACCAACATTAGAGGAGAATCCTTCAGGATTGTTTCATATAAACCTCTTCCTCTAGATCTCCATTAAGAAATGTTGTTTTCACATCCATCTGATGTAATTATAAGTCAAAATAGGCAGTTAACGCCATAATTATACGAAATGAGTCTTTTTTAGAAATAAAAAAAACGTCTCTCTGTAATCTATCCTTTCTTTTTTAGTGAATCCTTTAGCAACAAGTCTTGCCTTGTATTGCTCAATATTGCCTAATGAATCTTTTTTGATCTTGAAGACCCATTTACACCATATAGCCTTTACCCCATCAAGCAATGTAACAAGATCTCAGACTGCATTATGTGTCATAGAATCTATCTCATTTTTCATAACGTTATACCACAACTCAGATTTACTATAATTTATTGCCTGTGAAAATGTTTGAGGGTCATCATCGGCTCCAAAATTACAGTCAGATTCTTGTAGATACACTATATAGTCACTAGGTATGGCTAATTTTCGTATTCTATTTGATTTTCTTAATGTTGCATTAACATC
The DNA here is from genome assembly GCA_026212285.1 of Bursera cuneata. NCBI lineage: Eukaryota > Viridiplantae > Streptophyta > Magnoliopsida > Sapindales > Burseraceae > Bursera > Bursera cuneata. Next base: position 8,111 of record JANLJB010003213.1, read on the forward strand.
CTCTTGGGTGCATGTTCTGCAACTGGCTGTTCAACAAGTATTTGATCTTCAATTGGATCATGATCAGCTAACTATGAAACCTTAAGGATTGGTTATTCAATATGCATCCTGCCTTGATGGATGTCATTGATCACAAACAATCTGCTATTTGAAGGAGTTGTTTTTTCTATATGATCTTTCTCAAAAACTAAGTTTTGAGATTGATCACTCCCACTGACGAAGTCATTCTCAAGAAATTTTGCATTTCTTGATTCCACAATCCTAGTGTTATGTGATGGACAATAAAATCTATAACCCTTAGACCTTTCAACATAACCAATGAAATACCTGCTTATGGTCCTTGTGTTCAATTTCTTTTCATGTGGATTATATACCTTCGTAGGGCATCCCCAAATGCTTATATGTCGTAAACTCGGTTTCCAACCTTTCCATAACTCAAATGGGGCTGTGGAACAGCCTTAGTTGGTACCCGATTTAATATATACACTGCCGTCTTAAGAGCTTCAGTCCACAAGGATCTTGGAAGCTTGGAGTTACTAAGCATACTCCTCAGTATATCCATTAAATTCTTATTTCTTCTTTCTGCCATACCATTCTAGTCTGGAGAACCAGGTATAGTGTATTGGGCTATAATCCCATGCTATTGAAGAAAACAAGCAATTTGATCAGGCGCTTGTCCATCCTCAATGTACCTACCATAATACTCTCTACCTTTATCTGATCTCACGATCTTTATTTACTTACCGCATTGTTTCTCTACTTCTGCTTTAAAGATTTGAAAAGCATCTAGTGCTTAGTTCTTGTTATGAAACAAATAGAGATACATATAACGTGAGTAATCATCTATAAATGAGATAAAATATTTCTGACCATATGAGTCCATGTCTGGACTATAAATATCTATTTGTATGATCTCTAATATGTCTGAACTCCTCTTGGCATCTTTCTTTGACTTGTTAGTCTACTTTCCCTTTATGCAGTCCACACAAGTATCAATGTCAGTAAAATCTAGAGTATCAAGTACTATTTCTTTTACTAATCTTTTAATTCTCTCTATAGAGATATGTCCCAATTTTTGATGCCATAACATAGAAGATTTTTCATTAATAACACATTTTTTAATACCAGAGCTGTATTGAACGTGCTCAATACTATACGATTCATTATTTTATAAATTAATTCGAAAAAGACTATCAAGTAATGTACGATTTTCAATGATTGAAGATTTATAAAACAACTTAAAAGAAGTTTCATAAAATGTAAAGGAATATCCCAAGGGTACAAGTCTTGAAACTGAAATCAAATTTCTAGAGAAATTTNGGAATATAAAAGGTCCTTTCCAAATCTAAGACAAAACCAGAATCTAAAATTAGTCTGCACATTCCAACAGCCTCCACATAAGAGCGCATCTTGTTTCCAAAATAGATGCACTGTTCACTCTCTATCGATTTCCTTTGGTTTAGAAAACCCTGCATGGTATTGGAAACATGGATTGTAGAACCAAAATCAATCCACCAAGTATTATGAGAAACTTCAACCATATTAGATTCATAATAAACAAGTGAGATTGAATTACCTTTCTTNGTCAAGCCATGTTTTATACTTTGAACAGTCCTTCTTCATGTGCCCTTTATTTTTATAGAAGAAACACTTAGATTCTTTCCAGTTCTCAGTCTAAATGGGTATTTTACCCTTTTCATTCTTTTTTTTTTTTTTTTTGCTTGTTTGTTATTCTTTCCTTGTACTACNTAAATGGGTATTTTACCCTTTTCATTCTTTTTTTTTTTTTTTTTGCTTGTTTCTTATTCTTTCCTTGTACTACCATATATGCACTTTCACTCATCTCCATTATCAGTCTCCCTTCCTCTTGAGCACACATGATCAAAAGTTCATTAATTGACCATTTTTCCTTATGTGTATTATAAGAAATCTTGAAAGGACCATATCGATGTGAGAAAGAGTTCAAAATAAAATGTATTAGGAAAGACTCGGACATTTCAATCTAAAGAGACTTTAGTTGAGCCGTTGTATCCCTCATCTTCATGATGTGCTTACGCACACCACTAACATTGGTGAGCTTCATTGATGATAACTTTGCCATAAGAGTGCTAGCAAGGACCTTATTTGAAGACTCAAACTGTTCGTCTATAGTCTTCAGCGTATCCCTGACATTCTTACACTCAGGAATTGAACCACGGATATTAATAGAAATGCGAGTCTTTATGAACATCATGCTCAAGTAATTGGATCGCTCCCAGCATTCATACAAGGCTATTTCGCCCGGAGTACTAGTTTCTGAAGGCACAGGTGGTTCATCCTTCCGAATGGCATAATTAATGTCCATGCACCCTAATTATAAAAGAACTTTGTCCTTCCACACTTTATAGTTATCACCATTTAAATACGGAACATCATTCATATCATCAGATAGAATCACAGGTTGAATAACTGCAAATAAGTTAAATATATATGCTTATGTTTAAAAAATGAGACAAATAAAACCATATAATATACTTACCAATGTAAGCAATATTTAGAAAATATGAATCAACATGTCATAAAAACTATCTGTGGCCTAAGCTTTTAATACAAATATGACTCATATAACTGTATGATAAAACAAACAAATTATATGCCTTTCTTAATCCATGTGGACAAATTAAGAAAATAATTTATTATTTCATCCTAATTGATCATGAATGACATAATAAAATTTTTGTGGGATAAAATTATTATACCAATCATAATTAATTATAATTTGATATCTTTTACTCTATATGTAATCTTAAAAACAAACTCAATATATAATTTATCATAACTAAGGATGCTGTGGCTACTTCTTAAATTAATTAAAATATATAAATTACAAGTTATCAATCTTCATGCAGATCTCAAGCCACAAGAAGTGAATAATTAAATAGTACTTAATAGATAATTCCCAAGAAAGATTAGAGGGGACGAAGCCCAACCAAACAATCTAGTCTCCTTAGACAGAATTTTTTGTTCCCAGGAAAGGTTTGGGGGGGTCACAGAATGTCTCTTTTAAAACCCAGTCTCCTTAGATAGAACTTCTTTATTGAGTATTTTTTCAATTTTTACTCACAACAATTGACAAGAAATCAACGCTTCAGCTATAAATATACATAAAATTTTAATACAGAAAAATAGTATGTATGAAATACTATATTATGCTAAATTATAAATTATGGACCTTAAAAACTTTATATAGGCCCAAAAAGCCCATAAGGCATATCAAATAGGCCTAATCCCCAATAGTCCAACAACTAAAAGGCCCAAATCATGCAATCCAATTTGAGATAAATGAAGTTCAAAAATAAAAAGAACATACAAATTATTATAGTCAAATTAGTTGGAGCCCATAACGTCTTTATGGAGGTCATGTGTTCAAACCTCCTTATTAACATACAATTAATTTTTATTTATGCATGAAACTATAAACATAAATAATCATTCAAAAATAAATTTCATTAATCAAAACCATTTTTATTTATGCATGAAACCATAAGCACAAATAACCATACAAAAATAAATTTCATCAATCAAAACTATTTTTATTTATGCATGAAACCATAAACACAAATAATCATGTAAAAATAAATTCCATCAATCAAAACCATAAACATGCTAGGCGAAGATTAAAATGACTCTGATACCAACTATTAGATTAAAATGCGGAAAACTAACCTCCAGACATAGCAAGAGCAAGAATTGAAGAAACAAGAACAATGGAGATTGAAGTCTTCTAACCCTTGAGGTAAAGCACCACAATGGAATTGTTGAATTAGCAAATGCTTGGGTTATGGACTCCCTCCTCTCACTCTTATATATAGGTACATGGAGTAACCTATGAAAAGCCAAAAGTCATATCTCTATTAAAGGTATTAACTCATGGAAACCAATAAGTAATCTTAATTGAATCAAATAAATGGATTAGTGGAGGTTAGTGGAGAATTAAGACATACTTAGTGGAGAGAATATTAGGAACACTTTAATATTAAATTAAATTCATCAATAACTTATGAATTAATTTAACACTAGGATTACTATTTATTAATAAATATGTGTTATTCTCAAATTCTTTTTCCCTACAAAAATTTAAAAATAATTATATGTCATAATTAGAGTCTTATTAAAACAACAACATTTTAAATATATACCAGGTCACATATTCATGCAATTTTATACACAATAGTTACTCCAAACATATCAAAAAATATATATATACCAAAGCAAACAAAGAGTGTACCGCTCAATGTTCATCCACTGATAACCACAAAGTTTGCTTCTTTTTAATGAAATCAACACAATCATACACGTTTTTTTTTTTTTTAATATTCATTAATGTAGTAAAAAAATTTATAAAAATGGATCAAATCTAATCGGGTGATTGAAAAATACTCAACATTGAAACAATCATAATATCTAAATTTTCAGAAATATATTAAATTTTAATAAAGTTTCACAGTTTGGATCATTTTTACAATGATCCCAGATAACATCTCTTCTTTTGATAAAAATTATATACATAATTTGTACATATTGCACAATACTACTCTATGAGCTTTGAATTTAACAAGATTTTTGATATAGTTGGTCAGTGGAATGCCTGTAGCCAGTGGGCCCTAGCCCAAATTGAGGCCCCAGACCAGCTTTCTTCCTACCAACAACCCGTAAAACGAAACAATGAATACCATTGGTTACTGCCACATCGGTAGGTGGAGAAAAGTCTAGAAGATATAGATAATTTGAAAATCTGACCCTTTTTCTCCTTCAATCGATTTATTGAAATGACCATCATAACCTTTCGACAATCTTACTTCTATTTTTAAATGGGTTAGTTTTAATAAAAAATCGTCCAGAACCAGAAGTGGTTATTTTTATAACAGAAATTGGCCAAAGGATAAGATATCCTCCCCCTTTCTTTTTCACACACGCATATATACGCGCTCCCATTAACCAGCTACCCACTCACTCAGTCACTAACGCTCCGTGCAAAGCAATTTCTCGAAGGGGTGTTCTGAGGTATCTTTCGTCTTCGTTCTCTTTGACTTCAGATTTTATTTTCATCGGATCAATTGGTATAGTGCATACGTTGAGATGAAGATTGATCTCTTGATTCTGTCTTAAAGATCTGAGCTTGACCTTTAGATTTCGTTGTTTTCTTGTGTATGTTTGTGAGTTCAACATGTCATCCACAGATTTCAATTTTTTGCTCAAGATGAGTTAAGCGATGATGACTGTATTATTATTATTATTATTTTTTGTTTCTCAATTAACAATGCTTTGGGTTGTTCTAATCAGCGGTCACGGACCAAAAAATTATTACCCTTTGGCTCCATAGTGCGTATTTGGATTTTAGGATAGAAATGATTTCTTCTGCATCGGGTTTTCACTGAAAAAGGAGAAAGAGGGTAAAGAAAGGAATTCTATTTTTTTAATGAATTAGTAGTTGAATTTAGATGAGACTGATGTTTGGTTTGAAAGAATCAATCGTTGTTTGACTATTTTTGGTGTCATATGTGCTTCAGTACTGTTGACACTCTCATCTATTTTGTTTATGTATGTTAGATACCTATGTTTAAATTATCACATGTATAAATGAATATTTTGTATAATTTTAGATCACATCGAACAATGGTGAAAGCTGTCGCCGTTCTTAGTAGCTCTGAAGGTGTCAAGGGAACCGTTCACTTCGCCCAGGAAGGAGATGGTGATTTAATCTCTAATTTGTTGATACTTAAACTCATTCATTATTTTCATGTCTAAAGTAATCATTTTAACTGTTCTTTTTCCAGGTCCAACCACTGTAACTGGAAGCGTTTCTGGCCTTAAGCCTGGACTCCATGGATTCCATGTTCATGCTCTTGGGGACACTACAAATGGCTGCATGTCAACTGGTATTATTCATTGCACATTGGTTTGGCATACAGTGGGCAGTCAGTGATGTATGAACCGCTTATTCTTCCATAGATTGATTTTGTGTTCAATATTTCGCGCTTCATTTTGCAGGACCACATTTTAATCCCAATGGCAAAGAACATGGCGCCCCAGGGGATGAGAATCGTCATGCTGGTGATCTAGGAAACATCAATGCTGGTGATGATGGTAAGCATTTATTGTATAGACGAATTGTCATGTTTCATTTCCATTATAAGGTAGC
>JANLJB010003215.1:2626-16234 GCA_026212285.1 Bursera cuneata
GAGACCGCCAGATACATGTCTTTTACCAATAATCTGTTTCGTTATAAGATCCTGAAAAAGACAATGGTCAGGAAAGAATGAGATATTGCAATTAAGGTCTCTAGTAAGTTTTCTTTTCAGAAATCAAATTAAATGCAAGTTTTGATAGGCTAAGTACAGATGATAGGGCAATGGAAGAAGTTGGTTTAACAGTGCCAGATCCCTCAACATTATAGGTTGACCCATCAACAATGGTAACAGGAGGGAGAGCTTTGTGTGATTGAAAACTAGAGAANGGTACTATGATTACCAGTTATGTGATCTGTGGCACCCGAATCAATCACCTATTTGTTTGAAAAGGAGATAAGGTATGTTTTACCTGATTCAGCAAGAGCACTGACTAAAGTAGATTACTTCAATGATTCTTGATACTGAGAAAATTTGGCAAACTCTTCGGCTGAGACCATAATTATTTTCTCAGAGGATGAACTAACAGCAGTATCAACATGAGCATTAGCAGTATTATTTGTCTTACAGTATCGCTTTGTATGCTCTAACTCACGATAGTAGTAGCAAATAATAGTGCTTAAATCATTGCTACGATTATCAGCGGATTTGTTTCCCCTTCCTCTGTTGTTGGATCTCCTCCCAGTGTCATTCCATCCTCCTTTAGTAATAAAAACACTATTTTGCTGAGTTGAAGATGTATTCTCAGTATGTAGCACCCTACTGAAGACTTCTTGGAGAGAAGATATCTCAGAACTGGATAAAATTTGAGATTTAGCTATCTCAAATTCAGAGGGAAGACCGACTAAAAAACTCATTATTGCCATTTGTTCTCTTTGAGTCTGTTGCACCTTGACATCATTACTGAATGGTAGAAGCATATCCAGCTCCTCATAAGTCTTCTTGAATTCCATGAAGTAAGTTGTGAGAGATTTTGTCTCTTTCTCGGTAAGATAAAAGGCCCTACATACTTCATAAATCCGAGCTACATTTCCCTTACCAGAATATAAGAATTCCAAATAATCCATTAATTTCTTGACAAACTCACGGTGATTAATCAAGCCAATAACTTCACTATCAATAGAGTTTCTAAGCTGTAAAAATAAGCGTGCATCATCTCTCATCCAAGTTTGTTTAGTTGTATCAGTAGGAGGTTCTTGAATTAGGTGATCATCTTTCTCAACACTACGTAATTATACCCTAATAGTCTTACTCCAATCTAGATAATTGTTACTCTTCAATTTATGTTTAGTAATTCTAGACATGGTCGGAATTATTTCAGTGACGGTCGTTTTATTGTCAGTCATAGTATTTATTCAAGAGAAAGACTGTCGGAAGGAAATTAAGATCATGGATAGCTAATTCAACAGTGAGTAATCGTGCAGTGAGTAACCCAGCAAAATAAACAATCCAGAGAAAAGAGGGAACAGAACCCGAAATCTGCTGCTTCTGAAACAACTTGCTGGCGTTCACTTTCACGCTTCTGAACCAGCTTGCTGGCACTGACGTTCTTTGCACCTTAACCCAATAGAATAAACAAAACAAATAAAGCGAAGTTTGCTGCTTCTCTGAACCAACGTTCGCGCTTGCAGCTCTCAGGCGACACCACTATCTCAGAAATGGTTCAGGCAAATGAACAAGCTACGTAGAAACCAACAACAGGGTTGCACTTGTCTCAGTTAGATAAGTCAGAGGCCCCCAGCAAAATCCTTGAACTCGCCGAAAAAAGCTGACAGGAAAATCGCAGACGTCGGTGAAGGAGTCTGAGGATATAGAGACCCGTCGCTGCGTGGTAATCCTGAATCCACCCGCTGTGGTGGCTCACTCGCCGAAAAACGTCGTAGGTGGTTGTTTCACGTAGATTGGCGGCGATGAAGGGCACAGTTGACGGTTCTGGGATCGTGAAGGTTCGCCGGTTCTGGTTCCACTGTCCGAGAGGGCAATCGCCGCCGGAAAACTCACCTTAGACGTTCCTGCCGGAAATAATTGCAGACTTCTCCGATTCGAGTTGTATTGAGACGATCGACAGAAGATTGCTCTGATTCTGCAATTAAAAGGACCTCTGGTCGCCGGAAACCTACCGGAAAATTCTCCGGGACACCAGACTCCGACCAGAAATTGCTAGAAAAAACAACACAACTCAAAACTTAGCAGAGGCAACCATGCTCTGATACCATGTGAGAAAATGTCAACTGATTTTCTGAATTTTATCACTACAACTTTCATGTATATATACACATAATCACACTGCCTCTCTCATATAATTCCCTGCACACACCATTCCTAACAGCCCACATATCTTCTGCACACCATTCCTAACAGCCCACATATCTTCTGCACACCATTCCTCACAGCTCACATATCCTCTGCTCACACACAGCTCATAATACTAACATATTACAGTTAATATATTCTGTAACAGTGATTATTTCATGAATCCATGCATACCAAGAGTGGACTATGGTGGCCACTTTGTCATCTCATACATCATACGTGGCATGAAAGATGCCCAGATTGACATTTCAATTAAATCAACATCTTAAGTTTGTCATGACCACAATCTTAATTGGTGTCTCAAATTGTCTGCAAATGTATGCAGGGTTTGGATGCTCTCGGGCTAGCAACACTTGATTCTTTTATTTCTGCAATGGCTGCACCAATACCCTTTGCTGTGTCCTCTGCAGTCCCTTCACTGACTCAAGAGGACATGATCAACTTGAGAAACTTGCATCGCCTTATGTTATTATTTTCAGGACTTCAAAGAAGTGAAGGCTCTCTTTTGGTAAGAGCCTGTGCTCACTTAGCATTATGAAGAAGTATATTGTTTTGTTCAACTGGAAAATGGACAAGGAAACAAACTCCTATATTTCTAAAGGAATTAGACTATATATTTCTTTAAAACTTGTGAACTGATGGTGTTTCAGCAATGCTTTAGTTAAAATATAAATGCTTTGTATTGATAAAAATCTATGAAGAATGTGTACTTATGAGGACAAAGGTTTAAGTTGTAGTCCGTCATAGTTTACCCAAGTCCATCTGATACGTGGATCATTGGGGATTATTCGGAATTTTTGCTTAACCTGTTTGTCACTAGAAACACTCTACCTTTAATTACATCCTCTCTAAGCAGGTACTAATCAGGATGATAGGTGCTTTACCCTTTTCTTGGAATTTTTATTCTCCTTGCATGTTTGTCTTAGGGACAGTAAAACTCTTGTAGTGCGTTCCATCACATGCCTTGCAAATAAGGGGGCATTTTAAATTGCAATTGTTTAAATAGATTTTCTTTGGTGTAGACGTCCACAACACCCACAAGAAGTGTTGACCTCTTTGTAAGATGAGCTATATACCATTAATGTTTTGCAACATTTCGTATCTCACTTCATACAACTGTCCTTTTACGACCTGAGAGAATTTAATTTGTAAATACTACTGTTCGGCGTTTATCAACTTAAGTTTTTGGACTTTGTTAGCATGATCCATGTGTGTGAATAGACCCTCACGGAGAATTCTTTGTTAAATTTAGTCATACACATGATAGATGTGTTGGAAGTTAAAAGATAACTATGGGGTTATTTTCAACGAGCTCACACGCACACACATCTCCCGACTTAAAAAAAGAACATATTTGTTGTATTTGATTTTTTATTCTTATGCAATTTTTATCTTTTATAGAGCAAGTATGAATTGGGAAAAGTGATAGTTGTCAGTAACCTGAGAGAATAGAGTATCATCTTCTGATGATTGAAAAGGCAATTTTTCCTGCAAATGAGATTCTTAAGAGTTCTCTAAATAAGGATACGCTATTTAATTGATAAGCCTATAATAGATATTTAGTAAATGGCATGAGATTAAACAATCCCAGTCAATGTAGTTGGAAATTTTGAGCAGGTGATTGCAGGAGATGAATAGAAGTCAGAACTGATCTTACAAAATGGGAAATTAATGTAACATTTCAAATGAAGCTTATAATTGAGTAGCTTCTTATGCTGGAACTAACTAGATTTTATCCTTGCAGGAAGTAAAAGAGGTTAGCCCATTCAAGAATCAAAGAACATACTCAGACGAAGCTTTACCCGTTCAAGAGATTATTCCTGTTCTTTCTGTTATTCTTGAGGTATGACTTATATATGAATCACTTATATTGAGGCTTATTAGTATGAGACTTGTTTAAAACATTCATTTGTACACATAAACATATTATCCTTTGCACATGCACCTCTGTATGCTCACACAGGTGTAGATTTAACTGTTGAACAGGCTGGAACTGAAAACCGTTTTTAACCCTCATTTATAGAGTAGTCATTGGACCAGGAAAAAAAAGAAAAAAAGAAGAAAGGACCGTTTAGTGTTCAAGCATCTTTATTGCAATTATAGCGCTCATAATACCTTTCTGTATCATGCTGAGAAATAATGAGATCGACAAAACTTTAAATAGGTTAGACCAAATTCTGCTTCTGTGGTTGCCTTGAGATGGAAATTGATCTCTACTTTTTTGTGGACTGATCAATGAATAGATTTATATGAAATTCAAATAGCCTAGCGAGGTCATTTATACACTGAACTATTGAGAGCTCATAGACAATTTGGATATATTCATCCAATTGTTATGTCATTTGAGATGTTTATAGTTCTTGACAATAAGGATGAGCTCTTGTTGGCTTTGACTTTACAATTGCATATTGATTCGTGGGATTCCAAAACTAAGGTTGATAATAAGAAAAACCTTTGTGTCTAGGACAATGATCATTATGATTTTTTTCCTTGTAACATCACTGTCTCTCTTCTGCTAGTCTTGTAAGGGCTCTGCAGTCTTCCGTTATACTATGATCTATTTTCTGTATTTGGAATCTTATTCCTTTCAGAAGAAGGGTTTGCCTACGGGTCCAAAGATTTTTGTTTTGTTTTTTGGGTTACTTTCACTAAGTGACGACTTTGTTTGCCTAATGAGGATTGCATTTCTGTTAAAACTCAGTTAGATCCACCAATCAACATGGTTGATCCCCAAGTTTCTAGTACAGTGCCAAATTTTATGAGTTCGTTGGCTGGCATAAAAAGTTACATTTATATACTTTAATGCCCTTGATCATTTTTTTGTTTTATGTGGATCCTACACTTAGATTTATTGATTATAACTTGTTTACAATATCCTGGCAGCTCCCACCAGAGCTGCAACAAGAGTTGCTTCGCTTGCCTGGTGATCTAGCTGGAAGGTTGGTTTCCCGTGCTGCTGCTAGGACTATCCGGCGGATATTTTTATGATTCCAAACGAATTCATGGCAAGCATAAGGGAGTTAGCTATTTTTTCCTGCTTGTCTCCATTGGTTCGGTTTAGAAAAGCGTAAACCAAACTGAAGTATAACTAGCGACTTGCAGGATAAATTTTGGTGGGTTTTATATGTAACCACTCACAGTTTACTTGGAATGGGTTAAAATTTTAGTCCAATTGCATGTGCATTACCTTTCTCCATTTTCTTTTTACTATACTTCTCTGTTCGTTTCCTTTCTTTGTTCCTTTTTCTTTGGAAAGTTAGATTGGTTTCTTTTAGCTGGTAAATAGAGTCTACAAAGTGCCAGATAAGGTATGAAAGAAAGAGATTCAGTACCTTAATGTTGAATTTATGAAATGGCTTCTAGTGTCCGTTTTTACTATATTTCTATTTAATTCTTTATTTTTCTGACGTGGCTGTAGTTCTGGTTGTAAGTGGTTTGACAGAACCGAATAACAAACGGGGAGACTCCATTCTACTGTTTTCTCGGGAGATACAATTATACGTGAATAAAACGAAATGTATTCTAAAGTTTAAACTAATGTCAGCAATATTATGACAAGAATAATTATAATTGACATTTTCTTTTGTCATCTGTACAATGACCCTTTGGAGAAAAAAAAAAGTTAGTAAAATAATAAAGCACATATAACGACCTTTATGACCCAAAAACCAATAATTATAGTAATAATTTAGTTATGAGAATATTCGATTGGACATGTTCTTATCGCCCCTTAGATGGTTCTGAATTTGTAAAAGCACCTGCAAAAATTCAAGATCAACATTATCAAAAATCGTCATTAAGAGTTCATTAATAATAAGTATGAATATAAAAGGATTTTTTTTTTTTTTTTTTCTTTCTATTAGATTTGGAGTTTTATTTTGTGACTTATGAGAGACAGGCAGATGGAAAATTTCAGGATCAAGCAGGTGCAAGACCTCAATCGCTATGGCAGTCGGTGTGAGATCTGATACGTCTTCGAGACCCAGGTTGGCTGCAAGACCTAGACAGTAACAGAAGTCTGTTGTCAGTCTTCACCATCAATATACAGCACGGTCTGAGGAGAAGTTTCAACACATTTGCTACATGTAATATTCATCTAGCTCAAGGATTCTAAATTATAATGCTTATTGATATTCACAATTTAAGATAAAATAAGTATTAGGTCTACGATTCTGCTCCTGTTTCAATTTTCTAGTACATTACTACATAGAATACACGATGAAGGGGTGAAAATTGTTCAAAGAAGATAATGGTGACAATGCGCTGTCAAGGTATGAACATATAGAGATAATTTTGCTATGCGATGTAAGGTTGTGGCAAAGAAAATTGCAGCCAGACCGTTAAGAAAATTCAACATAAGGCCATGAAACAACAGCCAAATCATATACATATTTTTCTGACCATGTGCATTACAGCAAAATATGCAATTGCAAAACAAGCATGACCATAGTAGATTTCTTTGAAAGCCACTTCAATAACTGATTCTTTACGTATGTGACAAATACAACATTTCTCCAAGATATAACAGGATACAACAATTAAAAAGAATGGGATGGTATATATAATGCAGAGGAGAAAACATACATGTAAGGGAAACAGTAACATCAGCATTGGCATATTCCAAAGACCTCTTTTTTGAAAGAGTAAACAATCCCATAAATGCCTGCAGGAAGTTCAATGGGTGTCAAAACCAATAGCAGCACTTTAGATCCAAATCTTAGTGCTACCAAATATAGAATCTGACACCATAGAAAAAGCAGTAAACATGGGAGAACAAATTGCACCTTTGTATAAGAATCGCCTGAGTCAAAATGCAAAAGAGGGCGAGAATCAGTTCCAACAGCAGCAATTCTCCTAGCCAAGGCATCCAGAGGCACATCTAGAAAGACAGTGATCCCCCGACTCATGTATTCCCTGAAATTTAAATGGCATGCAGGTTAGTTGATTTTTTACTTCAGCTAGAAGAGCTCATTCCAAGATAATATTGCATAAGTTAATTATATTAGGTTTAAGAAAGCTTGTGCAGTTTTATATCCATGAACCAACTGTACCAGTTAATAGCGCGAACTACAGCACCACCACCTGTAGCAACAACTTGCTGGGGCATCAAGGATAACTGCCGTAATGCCTCACTCTGTAAAGTAGAAACCATTACTTTCTTTCTCCACTAAATCTAGTAAACACAGTACAAATTCATAATTTCAGAAGTAACAAGATTTTAACAAGAAAAACAATTGAAGCCAAAATAGATGGCAGCAGCATTTATTGTCTTTATGAAGCAGAAAACACAAGGCAAAGGATGATTTTCCAAAATAAGAATAATCATAAACATATTTTAATTGACCATTACATTTATAATGCCGAGTTAACAATGAAGGCCTAAAACATGAAGAAATATAATGGTGAAGACAAGTTTAACTGAAGGATTTGGGGAAAATTGCTATAAAAACTGGCGGCAAGTCACAGGGAGAGTTCACTGGGAAAAGAGAAAAAGCAAAGTAAAACAGAGAAAAAAAAGGGGAAGACAGCCGCTGATACAAAGGTGTTCTCTTCAAACAAACCTCATTTTCTCTGAAGGAAGTCTCGCCACATTCATCAAAAATTTGAGCCACAGAGGTTCCACCCATAGTCTGCTCCACAAACTTATCACTGAAATACCCAAAAAAAGCATATATCTATGTTAATCAAAATGACATCAAATTAAATCCGCAATACAAAGTCAGCATCTAGTAACTCTCAAGCATCTATTAATGCGTAAAATTTAGCACCTATATAGATGACATGACAGCTTCCAACATCATTTTGATCATGTATGATACGCTAAAAAGAACATGTACTATGATTACTGCAATTCTCCACATCTTTTGCAAGCTTCAATGCAATCAACATATAATAACTTAGATTTATTGATTATAACTTGTTGAAAGTCCCCATTTAGTAACTCTCAAGCATCTATTAATGCGTAAAATTTAGCACCTATATAGACAACACGACAGCATCCAACATCATTTTGAATGTGTATGATACACTAAAAAGAACATGTACTGTGATTACTGCAATTCTCCACATTTTTTGCATGCTTCAATGCAATCAACATAGAATAATCTGTGTAAAAATCATTAAATTTTGCTGATTCCAAAACCGCATCAGTGCAAATAGTGGGAGCTCATAACCTAGAAAGGACATGATAACTGGCAAACAGTAAGTGGTTTCTAAAAGGACACGTCCTGGTCAACAGGATAATGATAAATCAAATTCCATTAATCAATATGGCCCGGAACCATGTCCCTCTCCGTTTATGTGGATGGCTCAAATAAAACATAATGAAATCATCAAGAAACTAACCTGTCAACAAAAGAATAATCGAGTGCTTCCGACAAAATCTTTCCCACTGTTGTTTTTCCAGATCCCATCATTCCTAAATTCCGGAATCCACTGAGTTCAATTACAAGAATAAGGAATAATAATATCTCATGGACAGGGTTCTGAATAGAGACTAACCAACAAGAAATAAAGACCGTTCATCCAAGCACAAAGCAACCTCTTTTCCCTTTGCCTACAATTATGCTTGAATCCAATTAAATGGACACAGGAGATTTTTCTTTTATCAAATGAAATCATGCTCAAAGACCAAGCGCTTTCTACTTTAAGAAAAGAAAAACCAAAACCATTATCAAATAAGATGTTGTACCTTTAACAACCAATTTCCATCTAAAGAAGCACAAAAGTTTCCTGCTTCCAATGAAGGGGCTGCAACACAAACAAAATCACAAGGAAAATTAATAAATAACACTAAAAACTTTGAATCTAAAAACATTCAAGGCAAAATGCTACACAGAAATCAAATCTTTATGTTTGAGTTGGACCATGTCCGAAGCAACGTAAAAAACCAAATGAAACTTCTGCTTGGTTGCTATGCAATTTCCTCCACAATCACTAACAAGCAAATTTTAAGCAATAACACAAGCATACATAAATAAATTTCACGTTGATTTTATATAACACAAAACTTACTTTGAGCATCCTTAAAGCAGTCTGCAACTACAAAATTGAACTTTTTGCGACCTTTTAGATTCAAATCAATCAAAGTGCTACACAGTATACTGTCTTCTTTCTTCCATTTTTGACTGAATCCGAGAATCCTTGGTTTCTCCACGCTCACAAGCGTGTTGAATTGCAGAGCCGAACAATAGATCGCTGTCATTGTCATGTTTTAAAACAAAACAACAAGTCGAATATTACAATTTTCTCGTCAAACAAACAGCATCAATCTCTGTCACGCTGCAATAAAACAAAATTACCATGTTAATTACACCGTTAATCAATCAATAAAGATGCTCAAAATCTAATACAATCAGAAAATTCTGAAGTCCTCTGAAAGAAAATAAAAGCAAACAAATATATGAAACAAAACAACAACAAAAATCGTTTTCTATTCAATCTTCTGTTTGGTTGCCGAGAAACTACAAGAAAATATGTGAAACCTTACAATCTATTAAAAAAGCGGAATCTCACTTTCAACAAAATCAAAATAAACTAGAAAATGTTCAAGTTTTTAGTTTGGTTGCCCAGAAAGCACAGGAAAATTAGCGAAATTACAAAATTAAATAATACATTTCCAACCTATTAAAGCAGAAAACGGAGCGTTTCATTTATTCGGACTCGGAACTCCGGCAGGCAAAAGAAAAAGAAATAATAAAAAATTTTCCTTACAATAATATTTTCAAAAAAAAAAATCCTGAAAACTAAAATTTCAAATTTTCACAAAATAAAAATGCTTGATCTTCGAAGCAAAGAAAAGAGATGCGACATTTCAATCTTCACCAAAACTTTTAATTAAAAAAATAAAAAAATTTGATGAATATTTATCAATATAAGATATAGAGGGTGCATGAGAAAGTGTTTAAGAAAGTATTGTAATATTTATCAACGTAAAATGTGATTATATATTAACCAATACATAATCTAATAATTTTTCACCATATATTTTTTAAATTAATTATAATTATTTTTTAAATAAATGTCTGTATGACAAGATTTTGCTAAATGAACTGAAGGATGTTCGTTAAAACAAAATAAGATAAATGACAACAGTACCAGAGACATTCTTGATGAAACGTGATACATATTTTTGAATACAATTTCTTGGTTATTTATTTACTATATATGATTTAATAATTGTTAAGTTATTGAGTAACATTTAACTGGATGTAGCCTTCCCGAGATTTGGAAGTTAACTCGAGTTTATTTTTAGAAATAGTTTTTTTATTTTTTTATTTTTTTTTATATTAATGTTTTGTAGATAGATATAAATAGTACAATCCACAGCTACAAATCTTACGATATCTAACTAGTAGCCAGAAGAAGTTGTTGATTATCATTTTCATTTCTGTTTATGGTTCTGTTTTTTTTTTTTTTCTTTTTTTTTTTTTTTTGGNTGGTTCTTTTTTTTTTTTTTTTCTTTTTTTTTTTTTTTTGGTGGGTGTTTTGGCGCTATTGTTTTGCCAGAAGATCTGACGATGTGGTTGAAATTGAGAATGACAAAATTGACATTATCCAGTTGCAAGCAACAGGAGGCCGCGTGGAGCTCGACTTGCATTCCTCAATTGCTACTAAGATACGTTATTTTAGGGAACAAAATATTTCGTAAAATATGCATTTCACAAACCGACAAGCGCTCGACGAACTTTGCTGATTAGCTGGTGTACGAGGGCTTGACAACATTAATTAGACTATAGGTCAGTTTAGTATTACTTCCTGTAGCAAAAGTAATATAAGATATTTAAAAATATTTTTAACATAAATCATTATAAAAATAAATTATTTTTAAAAAAATTCTAAAAGTAAAGAACCACCTGCTTTTGAATGACAGCTTCTGCTCTTAAAATATAAAAAGTTATAATTATTCTTATAAAATTTAAATATATAATATTATTCTTATTTGTCTACAACCTACAAAATCAAAACAAATATATATTATAATTATAAATTTATTTTATTTTACATATATTTATTTAATATTTTTTATAAATTTTAAATTATTTTATAAATATATGTCTATTTTAGAATTATAATATTAGCTTTAAATTATGTTTTAATATTAAATTAAATTAAAAAATAATTTAAACTTTGATTAGCTATGTAATTCATATATACTTTCTTTAAAAATTATAAATTATTTGTATGGAAATTATTAGAAATAATTCAAAAAAAGAAAAAAATTAATTATAAAATATTAATAATTAAATAATTCAAAAAATAGAATTGATTATAAAATATTAATAATTAAATATTATAAAAGTATAATACACATGTTTATTTTGGTCATTTATACATCATAAAAGTAAGAACAACAACAATCTCAAATACCTCTATCTTATTTTTTTTAAAAAAAATAGTTTTAAAAGTTGTTTATCAAATACCTCCAACTTATTTTATAAACTACGTATTTTTACCGTAACAACAATCAAACTAACCCTAATTAACAAATGTTATTGTATTATTAAAATCATATTCATATATTGGCTTTATTAGTTGGCTTGTGCCATAACTTCTTTAATTAAAATTCAAACATCATAAAAGAAGAGATCTATGCTATTCTATCGAAATAATGATAAACTTATAAAAGAAATTAGAGGGATAACCAATTTAGGAGTTATGTTTTGATTTTTATCAAGTTTAATGTTTTCTTTGATTGTCTAATCAAATTTAGCTTCTAAACAAAAATATACTTCAAAATAAGATATTGAAGTGTGCATAAATACGCTTTTGACAGATCAATGGGTTTGTCAAGTGTTGCGAATCGTCAACTCGTTATGACTAACAAGTAAATCATCCGTCAACTTTTATAAAATTTCAAATATCAAATCATCTAGTCTTGTAAACTCATCAGTCCATCATGATTGATAGGTGAATCACCCATCAAATCATCTGAAATTTCAAAGACTAAATCATTTGGTCTCGTGAACTTGTAACGTTTGATGTGTTAGAAGCCAATTTATCCATGAACTTAGTTATGTATGCAATTAGTCCTCAAATAACCCAAGTTAATGTAAGGATTGTTATAAGATATTGGTAGTTACAATAATGTAATCTTAACCAAACACCATAAACAAATAAGTAGGAAAACTACTTAAAAGGATTATTAAAGGCTAAGCCTAAGCAGATCTAATGGTGTCACTCATGGGTGGTAGGTTTCATGGTTTGTAGAGGGTAGAAGGTAAGCTATGAAATTTAAGCTCGTCACGTGTCATGCTCATAGAAGTAGGTACATGTCTGTTGTGATTGAGAGAACTTTCCTTCAATTTTTCTTTTTCTCTTAATTTTATTACTTATCTATAAGGATATTTACTCTCGACCCCCCAAAAAATTTAAAAAGAAAATCGAGCATCCCACTGAATATAAAACTAACATGGATACCCTAAAACTTAACTTTCATTAATTATATTTAACGTTGCTACAGTAAAAACCCAAGATAAATATCATAAATATCTATCTGAAATATCCAAAAATAACAAACTCACACCATAAATATAAAATAATATAAAGACTCTATTTTTTTATAATCCTTTGAAACTAATTAACATTATAGAGGTATTATCGATATTTTATTTATTAAAGTAATATAAAATATTTAAAAATTAATAAAAATATATTTTATAAACTAAATAATTTTGTTAAATTTAAAAAATTTACTAAATAATTACAAAATAATTTTACTTACCAAAATTATTTACTTTTTATTAAATTATTTATTAAAATTTACTTGCTTAATTTACTAAAGTTATTTAATAAATGAAATATATTTTAATTACTAAATATATTTCATTTACTAAATAATATTTATAAATTTAAATAATTTACTAAATAATTTTAATAGAATAAGTGAATAAATATCTCGTTTTATAGCGGTTGGTGTCTACACTTGATACAAAAGCTAGTTATCAAATCAGTGATTAATTTTCATTAAATAAATAAATAATTATAAATAAGTGTTGCTAACTTATACTTTAAAATATAAGTAAATAAATAATTTTTTTTAATCTCAATGTGTTTTCAAATTAAATTAGATTCAATTTTTTTTTTAAATTTATAATTGATTAGTTCACCAGCGTCCCACTTATCAGATGTGATCGAGTTAACAAATCAAATAATTTGATCATCAATTTTCTTACTATATGACTAGGGGTTAGTCGTCAGTGTTCTAAAGCAGATCAACAAAAATACATCGAATAATCAAAATCTCATTTCAAAAATATAATTAGTAAATAAAATATATTTTTATTATTTAAATTTACTAAAATTATTTAGCTTTTAGTAAATAATTTACTTGCTTAATTTATTAAAATT
>JANLJB010003217.1:0-18451 GCA_026212285.1 Bursera cuneata
TACGATACTTGGACTCACCGAGGACTATAATTAAGACTACCTACACTTGGGTAACACTTTCTAAGATGTAGCACCAATTCATCATACAATTAATTGTAAGATGAAGACAAGAAATCTAAAAGTGGCAGGCTGGTAACCTAGTAGACTTGAGTGTTGCTTGGACTGGATTTGTTTCCATGATGCTTGGACAAGAATCGACGATGTACAAACTGGCTCTCCAGTGCAGGGAATGTATGCTTCTTCAGACGCCAAGGAGGACTTTACTGGAGGAATATCAGACGTCTTTGTCAATGGAAAAGTAGATAAATATATGACCATCTTTTTGTTTTGTCAATAGTTTTTAAGCACTCAAAATGGGAAATGTACATTGCTTCTACTTTAATTTAATACAACAACGAGTTAATAGTCAACCTATGCCTCCTCTGACTATCACAGGTCTTGTCCAGTGTATTACTTGGTAACTTTAGTTAAGGAATCTCATGGCTCGTCCGTCCTTTTTCATCGTTCTTTCTGAAATTTTTCTTTTTCCTCTACTTTTTTTTGTACTTTGTTGGACGACAAACATATTTCTTTGCTGCTAGGAAGTCCAATAATTAAGTTGTTAAATATTGCTAGCTAGAGGTAGATACTTAAAGAGGCAAGCAAGATTTAAAATGCCATTGATGGGTCCTTCATGCTTCTTGATCTCGTAGAATGGAGTTACTGATATATAATTTCAGTATCTTTAATGAATGATCTTTAAAGTGATTATTGTCTTTAATGCCGACATCTAGCTCTAGCAACTGAATTTTCCCCTAAAATGGTTAAAATCATTCGCAAAAGTTGTGGACATTATTTGGAATATTATATGATCTAATTTTTTATTTTATGCTTTTCCTATTAATGTTATAAACTTTTACATGATTATAGCAAACGACAAATACCATTATCATATCAATATAGGACTATCATAAGTAATATTATTACACTCATAAATAGCTGCATTACTTCAAATATTAATTTATAATAAATAGGCAGCTCCTATCATTTAAAACACAAAATTTGAGATATATAAAAGGTTTTTGATAGCATTCCTTTTCTTTAAGTAAGAACTTTTACCATCATGGAAGCTAGCTCCTCAAATATTCACAAGTGATTAGACCATTATTCTCAACAGCCCTGTTATGCATAAAGAAAAAGTTGAGTANCATATAATAATAATAATAATAAAACTATTTATACCTTTATATACAATGTTTTGAGCACAATATGATGTGTTCCAAACTAATAGTAGAATAAGAACCAAAAAAGTTTATTTAAGAACAAGAAATAATGATATGAGAATAGAAGAATAATGCCATCACGTTAAATTAATTATATATAAAATATATATTTAAGTATTACTTTATTAAGAAATGTAATATAGCTTTTCATTCCTTGCTTTTAGGATCAAATTTCTAGATCTAGGAATTAGGTGTCTTTATAGGGGATTATATGGGGACCCTAAGTTTTGAATCAAAATCACTTTACATCCCTACCATTGATAAACTACTATATACTCCCAAAAATTAACTTTGTTAATCATAAACTTCCTTCATGGAACAAAGAATTTTATTATACCTAAACACTTTCACACAATCTTACAGTATGAGAGAACAGTGANGAGAAATAGAACTTCGAATGTTTCAAAACATTGAATGTTTCTTTTGAATGATTACGATGAAGAATTAAGACGCTTTTACACATTGCTTCTAAGCTCCTCTTATTACTCTCTAAATAGTGTGGGATTAAAACATTATATACAGGTGTTTCAAGCATGTTCAAGTTGAACTTCTTTTCATCTGAATTAAAACTCTTCTAATTGAAGTTGGAATAGAAGTCTCCTATTAGAAGTAGGACTTCTTTTCCTAGTGAAAGTTTATCTTCAGTATTTAACATTAGCTCTAATAATTTATGTTAAGATAACTTTTTTTTTCTTTAAAAAATAAATAAATAAATCTCATAGTGATATGACCTAGTGAGAATGTTTTTGAAGTAAGAGATGGGTTTCAATGACTATATTGTGATCCCAGGGTTCACCAATTTATGACTAATGGAGTTAAATTCTACAGATATCGTTCAAAAGTTGAAGAGAGGCATATTTGAAGTGAAAGTCTAGACTTAGCGAGCCAGCATGTTTCCTGAAAACAAGTTTAATATATAATTAGATATATGAAAGCAGAACACACTTTCCTCCGTTTGAGGGCAGATATAACAGCTTCTGAGAACAAACTTTCCATTCAAAAAGAGCTCATCGTCTCTCTCACGCACAAATTAAGAAACTCATAAACAAAAGCAGAAGTGATCTACCTTTTATATTTACTTACAGCTCAAAAGCTAGCATATACGCGTGTAGATCGTCACAAAACTGTGGGCCGGGCATATATTAGCCAGCCTAGCTAGCTAGCTGCCTCGTTTTTCATGTTTTATATATGTTAATTTGATTGCTTTTTTGTTTTTTACTTTTCCTAGCAAACGAAAAGTCTGAATTTGTTTTGGTTAATTAACAAGTGAACAAATAAATTGTGGCTCTAAAATCCCATAAACTCCATTTAATTTCTTTGTTTCCTTTCTTTTTTCTTTTTCCATTTGCCTGCTCTTCTTCCCTTTTAATTCTTTGCACGCTAAGAAACCAAATACACCATTTGCCACTTGTAATCATACTTAACAAAAAATTTTATCTCCTTCAATATGCAAAAGACTTAAATATTAATATTGAGCCCACAACTTCAAACTTTTAGGAAGATGGTAAACCTAATACCTCTAAGATAGAAATTAAAAAAGAAAAATATTGAACCACTCGTAAAACAAAAAAAAAAAAAAGGACTTAAGTAAGTTTTGTGCAAGTAATTGATTGGCTATCGGTTTCTTTTTTTCTATCACCTCCATTACTGGACCTCATTATATCATTTGCAAATAGACTAAATAGGGACCAAAGATTTCCCACTAAAGGATCAATAAAGGATTTGTAATTGATTGATTGCCCATTATGATCAATGTACGTAGATCATTCAAGTATATACCCTTAGCACTCTAGCATAATTGAATAAATAACTTTAGTTTGATTCATAGCTGATCGATCTTATTTACTTGCATGTCCTTACAAGCATTCTAGCTACCCTACTTTTGAGCCTTCTCTCCCCGTTTCCTCTCTCTTCAATAAATAAATATGATATAATATCAATTTAATGGAATGCTGTGTAGGCCACCATACTATGTCAATATCGAAGCTTAGATATTAGGTAAATGTGATTGGATAGAGGACGCATATGCTTCTCTTAAATAAATAAAAGATTCTGTACTATGATATAAAGATGATAAGGAAAATAATATTAGACTCCAAAGATAAAATGAGCTTGCATTAATCTGATATGGCATTTAGGTCAAATACTATTATTTTCAACCAAAAACAGTCATACGATAATCCCACTATATTTTTTGTCTTGTCCTTACTCCTTTCCTCAGGAATTTGGGACGGACATACCTGGCCGATAACCTACTAGTGCACAGAGAGAGATTGAGAAAGATATAAATTGTGTTTTTTTTTTTCCTTTTCGCCTTTTGCTTTGATTTGGTTGGTGATCTACCCTCAACTGAGTTGTTTGTTTTGTTATATATAACACTAGAAGGACGCAAAATCTGTCTCTTTTGTTGTCTAACCATGCCGAATCGAGTCTTGTCTTCGATCATAGGCGTTTTTAAGAAGTGGATATCTCATTAATGTTATAATTAATTTTTTCTTTAGTTCATTTTAATAGCTGGAAAAGATGGACTCATATTTTATGTATATTAAAAAGATCTAAGGCTAATAGCACTCGTGTATTAGAGGAAAGTAGAGTTTAATTTTATTATATTAATACAGTGATAGAGGTTAGGTAAAGTAGTATTTATTAAAAAAATTGTTCCAATGATTTTATAACAAGGCTGCTAATTATAAGCTCAAAAAAGTCGATCGGTTTCCTTAGTCAATTGCGTAATCAATTTATGGCCAATGATGACTTTAAAGTAAATACTCAAAATGAAGTGGATTCTTAATCTGATAAAGCACTTTCCAAGTTCACTTTATAGATCCCGTATGAAAAATAACATGTGGATGTAGAATTATACGTACAAGCTAGTCTCGCAACTTATATGTAATATAATCAAATCTGACCCCACTTCCTCCTTGAATTCTTATTCAAGCATAAACATAGTCACGCTTGTGCGATACATGTTTCTGGTTGTCATCCAGAGAAAGAGAACAGAGAGAGAGGAAGTCAATTTGACAACCACTAGCCATTAATGTCGACCATGAAGTCTTGTATTTATTTTATGTTATATGAAGCAATAATGGTAATGGATTACACACAATTAAGGGATAAATACTTTTCCCGAAAACGATACCCATTTAAACATTAAAGAAAAGCACAAAAAGGCTACGAGGAAGGAGAACGAAACTAGAATAAGGCACCATCGATAATAAAAATAGGACAAAAGTTCAGATATGAGCATTAGTGGGATATGCATTAATTCATATTTTGTTGAAAAAAAGTACACTTGAATGAAAGGTTGACATAGAAAGGCCTTCACATACTTACATAAATTGATTTTGTTTTCTCCTTTTTTCTGATGGAAAGTGAACACTCACTAGCTAGAAGTTAAAAGAGAAACATGTTTTTTTTTTCCCTTTGTTTTTATATCTTAGTTGGGGAGGTGTTAACTATTTTTATTTCTCTTGTTTATAATTTTCTGTCAAGGATAGGTCACCTTTTAATCTTAAATTGGATTTATATTATTCCATTTTTCTTTCTAAAAAAATAATAATTAACTGTAATAAAATATATTTATGAGAATGATAAATTAAACTATTTCAAATGGTCTTTATCAATCGAGCTTTAAGAACTTAATATTGTTAATTAATTAATCTATTTTGTATCTTTGGATTAATAAATAAAGGGTTAAAGGTTTATAACTCATTTTAAATCAAAATCTTAAATTAAAAGGTCATAGAACTATAAGTTGATTTAATTAACTTAAAATAATTATATAGAATTATTTATGAGTCATTGATCACATTGAGTCTTTTAACTTAAGGATATGAGTGTCTTTAAGAAACAGTAAAGACGAAATCAGAGGAGAGTAAGGGCCACTTAAGGGAATAAGGAGGAGAATCAGTTAAATGGGTTTTATATATATATATATATATATACACACACACACTTAATAAAGACTGTATTATTAGTGCATTTAATTATTTATTGAGCTTAATCTAATCCCTCCAAATATTTTGGGATGCCCTGTTGAACAAAAAATTGCCCCTAATTAAGATGAAACCAAAAGTACATTCCCATTAGATTCCTTTCCCTCCACATTGAGCAAAGAGACACTTTTAAGTTTTAACCCATAAGTTGTCCCCTTAACTCTAAAACATATATATCTTCAAGGTTTATGGGTCTTGACTTGTGTTTCTTTGAATTATTTAGGGACAAGTACTCTTTTGACTCTCTGTATGCCACTAATAACAAGATGCAGCAGCCTCTTCAAAGGGTCATAGAGTTGTCTAATGTTTGTGTTTTTACTGTTGTTGTGTTGTTTTTCTGCTATTGATTTTTTTATTTATTTTATCAATCAGTGACTTCCCTACACAATCCCACTAACAAATGATCGAATGTGGGGGGCTTGTCTTAGTGGGGGAACACAAAAAGGGTCCATTCCTCCAACGTCATGCACACTGAACGGGAAAAATATTGGCAAACTTGGACCCTGTTGCACATTTTTATTCATCAATGAAGCCCACTAGAACCAGTGATTTGTCTCCTAACACTGTAGGAAACAACTTAATAACAGTCTCAGATCCTCTAGAGCCCCTCCATTCCTCGGTGGCAACTCAGTGCATATTCTGGCATAGAATCTATACACGTGTTTCCACGCACCGAAAGACTCTCCACTTCTCAACTCTCAACCTCAAGTCCACCGCAGACAGCAGGGATTTAGTGCTACTAAAACCCTAGTATTGCTAGTTAGTTATATTCATCTCTCTAGCTAAGTACTCCGCGTGGCTGCCAATATACATGCTACCGCTTTATCTACTCTAAAGCAAATCAAGAGGCTTAATAGCTATGCAATCTCTTTTTCAGATATTATAATTATACATATGAAGATTAATTAATCTTATCTTTCACATTAATCACATGTCTTGACGGTGCGATTGCGATACAATTCATTCAGATACTCAGCTCTATGCTAGACTATACATGAAGATTCATGCACATATAAATTATAACATGCTTTGTAATTAGTTGAATCGGCACAAAAAGAAACGAGTGACTGTTAATAATTTATTTTATAGAAATGTAGAGTATCATATTTATAATATAAATATTTCTGACTTTCTTCATTGTTTATGGCAAAGAAAACCCACTTACATATCACGAATATGAGAGTACTGTTATTTTTTTCTGTGAATTGTGGAAGATGAGTTAGCAATAGTGCAGAAGCAATATCAATGGGGGCCGGGAAGTGCATGAGCTCCCAACTGAAACTTTATTTAGCTGATGTTATAAGTGCTTTTCCATGCCATTATGTTACAGTAATTCATTTCTTTATTAGGAATATTCTCTGAGTAGATACCTTACACAAAAGCATAATCTATATTTAAGTTTTAGAGAAGATCTGGGAATGAAAAGAACAGACACTTTCATATATATAAACTTAAAAGCTAGCATTTATTGGTGATTTCATATAGAATAATGGGACTAATCAGATTCTAACAACTAGATTAGCAAATAATCTGTTGCCACAAAAATGTTAGGTCAGATATTGATAACCTCAAAACTCATAGGCTCAGGTTACTTGCTATGCCTTCCAAAGATCAAGTGCCAAGTATTATCGAATAAAGCCTCGTATATCTTGGTTGCATGGCCTATTACTGACCATAAAAAAAATAAAAATAAAAATAAAAAAAATTTGCCATCAAACACTTTGGGAAAAAAAGAAGCATGCACATTAGAAAAATATTTATTTCGTAGGCTCTTATCCTCGTTAATGTAGATGGAAATATAAAATCATCTAATTGCTTTTGAAGAGATCTTAGAAACGACTCAATTTTTTTATGTCCTCCCAATTACTAATTGCAAAATACCATTAATATATTATATTTTTAATTATGCCAACGATGATGGTATATTTAGATTGGATCAAAATGCATTCATTAGTATTAAAACAATCGAAACCTAGTCCATGGATTCCTTTTCTTATTAATGATTATATTTATATATAGATTTCGTAGTATCGCAGAACTCATCCATGCAATACGGCTCTTATTCTTAATTGTGATTTGCGGTCCATAGCAGCAATTGTCTTCTCGGTAAGGTGAACTTACTGCTTTTATATTTATTTTTCTAAGCAACTTCAAGTAAGTGTAAGAGAAAGTAAACATAAATTCCCTATATTCAGTATTCTGGTTATTTATGTATATATAGTACTCATAAAATTGAAAGGAAAATGTTAATAAAGAAAGATTTTGATTGAAGAAATAAAGGGAAAAAAAAAAAGGTATCCCATATTCAATTTTGAGTAATAATTAAGCTTGTGGAATAAAATATACTTGAAGGTCTTTCTTTCGTAAAAGATATCCTTTCAAAAAAAATCTAATAATTAAAATTAATCTTTTTTTTTTCTTAAAAGACATTTGTTATTTGCATAAATTGTATTAATTAATTAATTTAAAGATAAAAAAAAAAAAACAAAACGTATTTACTTAATTAAGCAATAACAAAAGTCAATGCATATCTGATCACTATTTTTCACGGCTGCGTCAGCTGCACTAGAGTTTTCTTCTCCATCTTGCTTAAACCTTACCCATCGCACTGTCAAACCAGCTGCCGTTCAATTTTAATTAGCATCTCATTCAGATGAACTTGTTTGGGAAAAAGTCCAGTCGAAGTTGAAGCTGTGATCGTTAAACCCTGAACTATTGTTTGAGATTTTGTTAAATATTGCTGCTTAATTATCATTAGATTTCGTGCTTTAATTATTCTGTCAAAGTTCGTACATAATAAGGTCAGGATAAAAAAGAACTTCGGTCATGGTAATTATGAGAAACCATGTTGCATGACGTGTTCCTTTATTTTAATTCCTCATAATACTATCCGTACAGAAAATATGAGCAGAAGTCTTAGAGTGCTTATCTTAAAATTTAATTAGTTATTGAGGCCTTCATATTAGACAAATGTGATTGGGCAATTTCTTTTATATTAGTAAAATAATGATGGTGGGGTTGGTCACTTTGCTTTGACATGAAAAGGGAAACATAATATAACATATAATAAATTGAAAATTATGATTTTAATTGTAATCATTTCAGAGAATTTTGATATATATTAAAATCCCATTTCTCAACCATATTAACAGAAATTAAGGATAGAAGTTTTTCCATGATCGAAATCTAATGATATTTCTGCAACTGCGATAAGTGCATGTCATATAACAGTGTTGTCAACTTAATTAAATATCCATTAGCTTTAATTAATTTATAAAATCATAATTTCAAGTGAATTGGTAGATTTTAGAGAAAATTAAAAGATCAATATTTGGGAAAAAAAAAAAAGGTCAAATATTGTACATTCAAGTCAACAAGCAAACAACCCCATATGTATCGTAGAGCATAAAAATAAATTATAAAAAAGTTGTTCACACACAAGACACAATTCAAAGTGGAATTATCATAAATTCCACTTTAATTTGGAAAATACCATGGTGAAGTTATTTATATATTTTTATTTTTAATGGATGCTAGCAAAATGATAGTTCATATACAGGATAGAAGGGAAAAATATAAATAAGAACAGAAGCAAACTCTTAATTTCTCTACACGTCTCTCTTTCTTTCACTATATCTATTTATATATATACATATATGAAACCTCTTTTATCCCTCTCATAGCTTCCAAGCTCTCTTCATTTTGAACAACTTCACCTCCTCTCTCAAAACCAACAGCAATGGTGAAGTTCTCAAAGGAGCTTGAAGCTCAACTGATCCCAGAGTGGAAAGAAGCCTTTGTCAACTATTGGCAGCTCAAGAAGTACATAAAGAAGATCAAGCTCTCCAGGAAACATCGCCAACCCCAACACCATAACCATGAATTTGGCCACTCCATTTTTGATCCCATTCGCTTCTTGGCCAACAAATTCTCGTCCAACAGCCGAGACAACAAAGCAACAATCATTCAGGTAATCAACAAAACTACTCAGAAAAACTTATATGCATGCATGTGATGTGTGTGTGTATAAATCTATTAAAGATTGTTGGATACTGTTAAGCATTCATTTTTTTTTTTTTTTTTGGTAATTTTTCGGTCGTTTCGTTCCGGGTTTGCCAGCTAGCGAGATTTAGGAAGTGTTTCGGAATTTGGACCCGAATAATCGGGGAGTACTTTGTTTTGTTGTTTATGTATGAAACAGGCCAATAGTGTGAAAGCAAAGTGGCATCATTTTCAGGCAAAAGTTTATGGTTTCGCCGATATATTTAAACTGACTGAATCTCCGATATTTCTCTCTCTCTCTTTCTCTTAAACGTCCTTGGATAAAAATTTTGCTCTTGGGCGTTTTCTTGAAATTTGTTTCCTCGTCCTTTCTGCTCTTTGCTTACGTACCGCCGCACCAGAATCCTGCTTTCTATCAGGTGGATTTTGCTTTTGCAACTCTAAACAATGTTTTTAGTTTCTCACCGTCCGATTCGAGCTGTGCCCCACTTGGCCGGCTAGCCCCCATTCAAAAACAATTACCCACCACACGTTTTTAAGTGGGTCTAAAATCTAAATTCAATAAAAAGTCGGTGCATGTATTGATGAAACTATCTTATCATATCATTCGTAAATCAAATCGATTATATTAATCATTTTATAGTATACATCGAATTGTTATTGACTTCCTTTTACTTCTTCATCTACAATACAAAACTAATGTTATTGATTAGCTTCTGACAACATTAATCTCATGTTAAAATTACAATTGATTAAAAAACTTAAACTAAATGGCTTTATTTGTTCAAATTTAGAATTCAATGTAACAAGAGCAAGGTTTAAAGATTTTTAGGTATAAAAATGAAAATAGAAAAAAGCTGACTAATGTTGTTGTTAGATCTTTTATGTTTGTGTTCTTCTTTTTCTTGGCGACTTCGTAATTTTCTCACGAAAGCAAAGAAACGGTTTTAGAGGCTAATATTCACGAAACCATCGTGAATAGCAAAAAAGGAAGGCGACCCACATACAGAAAATCAATGAAAAAGACATTAATAGTGACAAGCATAATAAGGAGCTTCTTGTTGAATTAATATATTTTAATTCTTCTTCTCCTTTTCAGGTGAAGAGCAAAGTAATGGAAGAAGGAGAGGAAGAAGTCTATCAGACTGAGCTGGCTCAGCTGTTCTCCGAAGAAGATGAAGTATGTTGTGTGTTCTTAGAAAGAAAAAAAAAAAAAAACTTTTTTTAATGTTAGTTTGCCTAAGCTCACAATTTTTCTTATTCTGATTTATTGCAGGTGAAGATGTTTTTTGAAAGATTAGATGGAGAGCTGAACAAGGTGAACCAATTTTATAGGACCAAAGAGAGTGAATTCTTGGAGAGGGGAGAGATTCTCAACAAGCAACTAGAGATACTTGTAGACCTAAAGCAAATTCTAGGCGAACGGCGCCGGAAACTGAACAACGGGATTCTTCCTCGTTCGTGGTCATCTTCTGCTCGGAACTCTGATTTTTCTGGTGAGTTCGCAATTCTTAAACTATCAAATAGGTTAGTTATTGAAGAACATCACGAAAATGGTTTCAGTCAATTTTACTAGATTGAGGGTAACATGGTAATTTTGTTATTGTAAGAAGGCAAGATATTATTGGCTTAATAGCTGATCAAAGTACAATTTGACTTCTATTGTCACTTGAACACGTGCTAAAATTTACCCAATTAACATTTCAATTGTCATTTAATAAATTTATGTCCAAATCAAATGGTTTGGTCCCAATTGGGTACTTTCCGATTCACTTATTTGGCTGTAACATTATTGTAATTAAAATCAATTGAAAAGCATAGAATATTTGAGACTCCAATAAATGTTGCTTTTCATTTCATTTATGATTCGGACAAGTTGGCCCACAAAATACTTTTCCAGAAACGAAAGGAGAGTCGTGGTTAATAAAACCAAAATCAAGTAGGAAAGCAAGGAAAATGCTTTTCAATCATTCATGGTGAACGTGAGTCCAACTGTAAATTAATTCAGATTGCCATCAACTCAATCCGCAGATGCTGATATATATATGTACTTTGTTGATGTAGAAGTGAAGTTGATCAAGCCTGTACAGCAATATGAATGCTGTCCACATTTAAATCTTTTCAGGATTTTAGTCTCTTTGAAACACCTGTACCCAGCTTGGGAAGGTTACGTGAAAAATTTGTATTCATGATACCATTTTTGTGTTTTTTTCTTTAATGAGATTTTCTTGGTCCAACATGATTTGACACCAGTAGAAGAAAATTTTTGACAAGGCTTAATTAAAATTAACAAATAATGCAGAGAGTCAAGCATCATTGAGTGATGCACCAACTGAAACGACACAGAAGGATGATGTGATAGCGGCGCTGGAGAGAAATGGAGTGAATTTTATCAATGCGGCGTCGAGGTCGAAAACGAAGAAAGGGAACAAGCCCAAGTTGGCGATGAGGATTGACATTCCAGCGGAAACTCCAGCACGAACAATCGCTGCTATGACATCAATGGTTTGGGAAGATTTGGTGAATAATCCTAAGAAAGAAGGAGCAGCAGGCGATTCTGTTAGTCGAAAGAAGATTCAGTGTGCCGAGAAGATGATTAGAGGAGCCTTTGTGGAGCTCTATAGAGGTCTTGGTCTACTCAAGACTTACAGGTAACTTGTTACTATTGTTATTATTGATTTGACTGCCCTGGTTAGTGCTTATATTTCCATCAGATCATGAAAGCACATGAAAGAACGAAACTCGAGCCTCAAGCCACAGCTGTAATACATATCAAAAGTTGCATTTAGTTTACGCAATATATATCAAATTTGAGTACATAGAGATTATACCAAGGCAATTGCAAGGATTTAACATAGTTGACAATTAAGAAGATATAATTTTTTTCTAAATTGAGAAAATTCTAATCTGTTTTGATCAATTTTGGCAGCTCGCTGAATATGGTGGCTTTCACAAAGATTCTCAAGAAATTCGACAAGGTATAAATCAATTTGGCCATGTTGGTTATACTTTCGGCATGTAAAGGTTTTGCTTTATTAAGGTGGTACTTTAGATTTTTATTTTATTTATTTTTTTTGCATCATTTTTTGAATGAACGAGTCACTTTTCTTTCTTATAACCGACATTACCACAGACCAATTACTTTAATTTTAAATGAAAATAAAAGTCAAACTAGTGGTAGGTAATTAAGGATTGAACTATCATTAATGGTTTATTGTACCCTACGAATATTCAATACAGGAATTCTTTAAGAATCAAGTTTCTTTGAGAAATATAAATTAAAAAGAAAAACATATAACAAACAAAAGAGAGACCAAATGAAGAATGCTTGCATTTGATATCATGTACTAGCTTACAATTGTGTATAAAACAATAATATCTATGCATCTCACATGAGAAGTGTGAATGAATGAGACCCCAACAATTATATATTTCTGTGCCCATACTGCATACATCGTCAAATTGGTCAATTTAATAATTCAACAATGCACCCATTTATCTCCTTCATTTATATCTTCTTTCGATTAAATCATGCTATGGTACAAACATTTAAGGGTCCATATTTTCAGTATTCACTAATTACATGCCTTCTGCAATCATTAACTAAACAATGAATTTTGTGTTTGGGAAATAACTTTAGATGTATATAAATAGGAAAAAAAAGAGTTATATATTGAAAATGGCAGCAAACCGAGAAGATTTCAGTGTTGCTATATCGAAGAAATTTCGTCAGAAATCCTCTTATTTTATTCCTTCTACATCTATATATAGCATATTTTTGTTCATGTACTAATAAGCTAGGTTGTCCCTCGTGTGAACAGGTATCGGACCAGAAGGCTTCGGCAAGTTATCTACAAGTAGTGAAACGATCTCATTTTATTAGTTCTGATAAGGTAAGCCATGCATATATGTATAAGTTGGGCATGTAATGTTCAAGACATTTACGGCTTATGCACTATTTTGTTCTTGTTCTTTTGTATCTTCACCCACTACTTAATTTCTATATCAGCTTAATATATATGTAACTTCATGAATATTAATCTTGATGGGCTGTTATGTTTCTTGAAGTGGTTATTAAAATCAAATTAATAGTACATAACTATTATTTGTGGACGACAGTATTGATTAAGTTACTAGATGGATAGCATTATAATTGTTAATCATTGATACTTTTTTATTGGGTGTCAATCAAATAGATAATGCTATTAATCAGTACTCTTCTCATATAGCAAATTAATTCAATTTCTTAACATTCAATTTGCGGCTAAGTGCGCTATATTTGGAGAGTGGGATATGTATTTTCTAGTAGATATCATATTAAGTGAAGATATTATATTTGGTTGATAAGGTGGTTAGACTAATGGATGAAGTGGAGTCCATATTCACAAAGCACTTCGCCAACAATGACAGAAAAAAAGCTATGAAGTTCTTGAGACCACAACGGCAGAAGGACTCTCACATGGTCACTTTTTTAGTCGGTAAATATTTCTTCCACTCACTCTCTCTCTCCCTCTCTTTCTCAGCATTAGAAAATATTAAAGTCTTGCATTCATGAATCGTGAATCATCGATATTGCATTTTCATGTTTAAAAAACACTTAATCATGTCATTGCTTAATTAGCTAGTATAGTTCAAAAAGTAGCACTAGTGGCATTAGTAAAGTTATTTAAAGTGAGTTCCCACACACCATTGACAAAGGAAAAAG
The DNA here is from genome assembly GCA_026212285.1 of Bursera cuneata. Classification (NCBI taxonomy): domain Eukaryota; kingdom Viridiplantae; phylum Streptophyta; class Magnoliopsida; order Sapindales; family Burseraceae; genus Bursera; species Bursera cuneata. Next base: position 13,965 of record JANLJB010003217.1, read on the forward strand.
TAAAATAGAGGAAATATAGAAAAATTCTGAGATCATAGAATGTCTAAACATTTCCATCTATGGCTGGTCCAGCGAACATGCAAGCAAAAATAGTTCAATAAAGTAACAATGAAATGTCATGGCTTTATCACATACTGGCAGCAAACACCACTACGATAATACAATTGATTGATGTTATCAGTCTCTTGGCCTGCCAATATAAGCAGCACTAGGTTTGATTCTCCATCTGATACGAAACCTTGCTGCTAGGCCAGCCACTGATGTCACTAGTGGAAACATAGACAAGATAAGTGCATATTAATTAGGCCACCACACCGAGGCAAAGGTGCAGTGAATTTTATTGTCTAAGCTAGCGATTTGAAGCTTCCCCTAATCTCCTTCTTGTCGTTTGTGCAGGGTTGTTTACAGGTTGTTTTGTATCATTATTTAGCGTATACGCAATATTGGCACACCTGTCTGGTATATTTGACTCTAACTCAGACGTTGCTTACATGGAAACAGTCTACCCAGTTTTCAGGTGCGCATTTCACATTGTTATCGCGATATCTTTCAGATTACATTAAAGTTGCTTCTAATAATCTATCACATTCACATTATATATTGTGACGTTACAAGTTATCGTCCACCACTTGGACCTCACCAGAATATGAACTATGTAGTATGTACTAGAAGATGGGCTATCCTCCCAGTTACGATTATGGGCTATATGGCCCATTTTCTGTACATCACAGTTGGATACTTGCATTGCATCGAATGTAAACCCACCAAAAATATATACTAGAAGCAAAAATGAACGAAGCTAAAACAAATTAAGGATTCCTAGTTCCAACAAGCGTTTATGAAAATAAAATTTTTATCAAAAGGTTGTAGTTCTTTCGCAGATAAAATAATTAAAGATACTTGAAGCTTAGTAATGCTAATAATAAGCATAATTGTCACACTAATACTAATAAATTTTTTATGTTGTGCAGTGTTTTTGCATTATTATGCTTACACTTGTTTATGTATGGGTGCAACTTGTTTATGTGGAAGAGTACGAGGATCAACTACAACTTCATTTTCGAATTTTCACCTACCACTGCACTCAAGTATAGAGATGCATTTCTTCTTTGCACCACTTTCATGACTGCTGTGGTTGGGGCAATGGTTGTTCATCTCCTCTTACGAGCCAGTGGCTTCCCACCAAGCCGGGTTGATGCCATACCTGGAGTTCTCCTTTTGGTTAGTGCCAATATATGCAATTTATTTGAGGTAGTACAAAAATTCGTAGGGTAGAGTTTTGAACTAATTCTCGATCTCTTGCATTTCCAGATTTCAATATGCCTGCTCATCTGCCCATTTGACTTGTTCTATCGCCCAACTCGCTACTGTTTCCTCCGCATTATTCGTAACATAATCTGCTCACCATTTTATAAGGTACATTTTACTACTGGATTTATTGATTGAATTTGTTAAATACTTAGAAGTAGCAAATTGTAACGATTCATAGTCATGTATATATGCAGGTTTTGATGGTAGATTTCTTCATGGCTGACCAACTTACTAGCCAGGTAACAACTCTTGACTATTTATAACGATATGTATAGCAATATCAATGTCCTCTGAGGCTCTGACTATGTATCTTATCTAACCATCATGAATTGTTTATTGTTATAGATTCCATTATTGAGACACTTAGAATCCACTGCTTGCTACTTTCTTGCCGGAAGTTTCAGAACACACCAATATGAAACCTGTAAAAGTGGAAGACTATACAGGGAGCTAGCTTATGTTATCTCGTTTTTGCCATATTATTGGCGTGCAATGCAGGTATGCTTATACACTTCCTTGGTAATTCTAGATTTTCTTTGTTGGTCATGTAATTAATGATCCATAGCTAACTCATTGTCTTTCAATGTTATTTCCTGCAGTGTGCAAGACGATGGTTCGATGAATATGACCTGAACCATTTGGCTAACATGGGTAAGTATGTGTCAGCCATGGTGGCAGCAGGAGCCAGGCTTACATACACTAAGCAAAGCAACAACCTGTGGTTTGGCATAGTCTTGGTAACTTCAGTGATGGCTACAATTTATCAATTGTACTGGGATTTTGTCAAGGATTGGGGACTTCTGAACCCAAAATCCAAGAACCCTTGGCTTAGAGATGATCTGATTTTGAAGAACAAAAGCGTCTACTACATCTCCATTGTGAGTAGTCATCCACCTCAGTGTAAATTATTTCACTTGGCTTCATTGTTCAAACTTGATAAAGTTCCTAACAGATTAAGAAATTGGATTGTAGGCCCTTAACGTAGTATTGCGAATTGTTTGGGTGGAGACTGTGATGCGCTTCCGCATAAGCAATGTTCAGTGGCGTATGCTAGACTTTTTCATGGCTTCATTAGAAGTTATTCGACGAGGGCATTGGAATTTCTACAGGTATTTTCTGTCCCACGAACAATTCAATTCATTTTTTAATTCATGATTCAAGGCTTTATAATTGATTTAATGTACTAATTATAAACTTCTCCAAAACAGATTGGAAAATGAACATCTGTGCAACGTTGGCAAGTTCAGGGCTGTGAAGGCGGTTCCTTTACCATTCCGTGAGACTGATTCAGACTGAGCTGATGATTAGCTTGTTAATTTCTTAAAATAAATGTATAGATGGAAGTCCCTGATGGCTGAGCCAACGCCAATGCAGTACTTCTGATACCTCAAGCTAGAGGGGTCAGGACAGGGGATCCGCACTTTATTACAGCAATGTGGGAGATTTCTTTGTTATTCATCAGAATCATCACAGACTTGGCCCAAATTGTCAACTGCAAAGCTTCCAAGCGTAATGAAGAAAGCAGCACCTTTGCTTGTACATGCATTTAAGTTTTGTAACTTGGACTTGCTCATACAAATTAATTAAACTGACGAGGACAAGTATTTCTATTGTACTCTAATGAATTTTAATATTTTTGTACATTGTAACTTAATTTTCAAGACGCCAAACGAAGAGGCTAAACAATACTGTGTATGGAAGATTATCTTCAAAATTTGATCGGAAAAATATCTAAAAATTCTACATCTAACATAATCCAATAAATTCGTCACCATTATATATAATGTTAATGTGAAAGAATTCAATAAACCATTAAATAAAATGATAATGAATTATGACTTTAAATTAATATAAAAAATTTAATTAATTAAAAATGAAATTCTAATAACATAAACTAAAATATCACAATTTTGGGTATAAGTTTCTTTTATCTTCTTATGAATGATTTAAATTTTTTATTTAAAAAAATAAAAAAGCTTGAACTTCATATAGAGCTGTACCCAACACAAGCCATAGTCAACCGGCTCTTCTTACGAGAGTGAAAGTGTGGAAGCATCCAGAAACAACACCGACCCTGTTTGATTGATCAAAATGCTTCAAGCAATATATCAGTTCTTGCCATCTTTGAACTTTGAAGAGCTCAGCTGTGATAAGGGCAGTGGGCAAATACGCAATTCAGTAAGCTTCCTTCCAACAAAAATGAGGTACTTCTTCAAACAGAGTTCTGCGATAAATTGTAGTTATTGTATTTTCTTGCTTCTCCTTCGTTAAGTTAGAAAGATCGAAAAAGGCGTTTTGAGATCTTTTGCAGTATTCATCATCATAGTTTAATTTCAATACCGTAATGTTTTTGTTTTCACTGGAGATGTGGGATACCAAGTTACTGTCTGATTTCAGACACCGATCAGTTAAAATTCTTCAGCTTTATGGTTCAGAAATTTTAGGCTGATCACATTTTTTTGATACAAGTTTCTTCTCAGATTGCTCAAAGCCATCCACAGCAGTGTTGATTGATACCAGCTAGATGAAATGTTGAGATTGAGGTTAATTAAACCAACTAACTTTTGCTGGATTTCATGATCTTTGGCTTCTTCCTGAATCTTCCTTTAAGGTCATTTTTATTTTCATTTCTGTTTCTTTTACTCAAAAAATTTGGTGCTATTCCGATATTTTTCTCCTCTTGAAGGTTCACTAAAGAGAAAAGTTATATTTTGTTATTGACCTCGCTGTTATGCTTGATTTTATGGTTCCTGATCCTGCATGTATCTTTGTACCTTTCCAAGTTTTGGGTGTTTATATCTGTTACTTTTCACTATTAGTTTCGGCAGTGAATTGTTTGTTCATTTCTCGATCTTTATTTTTTCCTCTATATCAGTACAAATCTCACGTATTACTTAATTGACTGGATTGAGTGGTTAGCTCTTCTTTTACAATTTATAATATCAAGAGACACATACTAGAAAGATTGCCTGTAGAATTACTTGATGTTTTAGAAATAAGTACAAGAAAGCATCTTGGAAGGCAGGGAATAGAGGGAAAGAGCTGTTATATCCAATTGTTATAGAAATGCAAATTTGAAGGTAGACATCAGTTATAATAATTAAGAGTAAATAAGCGGCTGATATGAAAAAAAAAAAAAAAAAAAAAAAAAAAAAAAAAAAAAAAAAAAAAAAAAA